>CAJPDP010382702.1:0-11725 GCA_905336975.1 Bombina variegata variegata
TTCCTCACAATATTAATAGGTTTTACCTTGATGATAATCTCTGTTCACTGTAAAACCTATTAATATTGTGAGGAATTCATGCCATAACAGCAGCCCTAGAGATTGGAGAATACATCACTCATACGGCAGCGTTTAAGAGACACATACGGTGTTTACCTTTTGTCTCTTCCTAGTGGATTGTATATCTTACAGGTGGTGTATGGATTAACTGTTTATTATTGTGAGAAATCTATGCCGTAATTACAAGCCGTAATTGTAAGCCCTTAAGATTTTGTAGAAAACAATATACATATGGCAGTAATCTAGACACTGTTATAAACTGAGTTAATTTTATCTCTTCCAAGTTGTCCGTATATTATATAGGTGGCAATTGGACTAAGTGATTTAAAAAAAAAAATCTATATATATTTTTATGATTTTAACTCATATGAGTTTTTTCAAATGACCGGTCACTATTTTTTATAATTTTTTTTATGAATTTATGTGTTTGAACCTATAATAAATTTTTAGCTTATGCATTAATATGCTACACATATAGTGTTTTTTTACTAGATTTGTGTGCAACTTTGCTATAGCGCGGGTCTGACTTCCCACTACTTTTTGGATCAAGCTCCATCTTTTCTTTTAGCAGAATCTGACACCAACAGCATGGTTGGAAGATCAATTTTCCAAAGAGTTCTTTGGTGCCTCAGACAAGGGTTACTTTTCAGGTGTTTCAAATAGATTCATTCTCTATGAGTCTTTTTTCTAACAGATCAATGATGGCTAAAATTGGTGTCAGCCTGTCTGAACCTCCTGCCTCTCTCCTTTCCCTCTGTTGCTCTTTGTATCAAAGTGCTGGGTCTCATGATTGCAGCTTCTGATGCAATTCTATTTGCTTGATTTCACATGAGACCTCTTCAGCTTTAACTATCTCAAAAGATTTTTCTGGATCACAATATAATTCAGTCTCTGACTTGGTGGCTGGATCATCAGGTCATTATTCAGGGGGCTTCTTTTCATTGTCCTACCTGTACTGTGAACACTACAGATAAATGTTTTTCAGGTTGGGGAGCTGTTTGGTGGTCTCTGAGAGCACAAGGGATTTTAGCTCCTCGAGAGGCAGGGTTGACAAATAATGTCCTAGAACTACGTGATATTTTCAGATCTCTTCAGACTTGGCCTCTGTTGAAAATGGAGTCTCATCTCTGCTTTCAATCAGACATTGTCACAACAGTGGCTTATATCAATCATCAGGGGGAACCCACAGTTCCCTAGCCTTGAGGGAAGTGTCTCAAATTCTCTCATGGGCAGAAGTCAATTTCTGTCTAGTCTCTGCAGTTTATATTCCAGGAGTGAACAACTGGGAAGCAGATTTTTTTCAGTAGTCAGTCATGGGAATGGTCTCTTCACCAGAATGTGTTCAATAAGATTGTGGATCTTTGGGGTCTTCCAGAGATAGATCTGATGGCTTCTAGTTTGAACAACAAACCTCCCAGATACTTTGCGAAGTCCAGGGACACTCAGGTGGAGTTTGTGGATGCTCTAGTAGCTCATTGGTCATTTAATTTGTTTATCTGTTTCCTCCTCTGGTTCTTATTCCTAGAGTGATTTCCAAGATAAGGCTAGACAAATCATCAGTAATTTTGGTTGCCCCAGCTTTGCCATGCAGGATTTGGTATGCAGATCTGGTTCAGATTTCCAGTTGTCCTCCTTGGCCTCACCCGCTTTGACCAGACCTTCTACCATCAGGATTTCAAATTTCTAAGCTACGTGGCAGATTGAAGGTTAGTTCTTAAGCATAAACGTTTCTCAGATTCTGTAATTTAAACTGTATTTCAGGTTCGTAAGCCTATGACTAGAAAGATTTATAAAAAGGCCTGGAAGGCTTCTATTGATTGGTGTATAGATCATTGCTTTTCCTGGCATTCTTTTAGAATTCCTAGAATTTTGCAGTTCTTACAGGATGGTTTGTATAAGGGCCAGTTCTCTGAAAGGGCAGATTTCTGATCTTTCAGTTTGTTTCATAGGAAGATTGCTAATCTTCCTGACATTCATGGTTTTGTTCAGGCTTTGACACAAATTAAGGACAAAAGTTCAAAGTAGAGCTGCTCCATCCATGATATTTACATCAAGGCATATAGAAACATCAGCAGCATTTCGGGACACAGCTGTTCCTAATGCTTATACATATACTTAACATCAGCAACTTAGTTAGGTAATAGGTACATTAAAACATGCCCCATTAGTTTAGGTGAATTAACATCGTCAGTACTGGACAAAATATCATCCTAGCACACCCTCTAGTGGAAATACCACACCTCCACCATTAAAATAAATCACATTTAAATAAAACAGCATCTAAAAAATAAAGAACCTATTTACAAAATATAAGAGAATTTAGATTAATAGAAGAGATGCAAGTCCATGTCCCTATTCATACCATATGGAAACAGGGCGTTAAGTGTGAAAATCAAAAAAATCTCTTTCCATTTTAACTGAAGCTCCCTATTGCCCCCTCTTCTTAATCTGTGTATATTGTCAATAACGTGAAACATTATTTGATTAATATGGTGTTTTGCTTCTTAAAAATGACAGGCTACTGGGCCCCTAGGACCTTCTGTCAGATGTTGGAATTTTGTTCAAAATTTCTGTCATGGACTCTCCTCGTTGTCTCTCCCACTTACATTTTACCAAAAGAGCATTTAAATAAGTAGATAACAAAATTCTGAATTACAAGTCTAATGTCCCCTAATGTTGAAAACCTTACCATTAGGCGGATGTGGAAATTGTGCTCCCTCAATCATGCTATTGCTACTTGAACGACCCAAACCAGGGTAACACCCATCATTGCATTTACCAATGTAAATATTTTTTTATCTTCTCAATGACGTTGACAAAAAATATATGATAAATTAATACAGTCAAGTAGAATACAGTAATAAACAATGGATTCAAGAGAAGCTTTTCTCAAAGTTCGTATTGTCCGAAACATTGGTGGAGTATTCAATAGTTCTTACTATGAGTTTGTAATCTGAGAACAATGTCCACTGAGATTTTAAATTAACTACATAAATCATACAAACAAAACAATATTAAACCAAAAAATCTAAATACAATAGTAGACTCATAAGCTATTAGTTGTGATATCCAGTATCAATAGTAGTGCATTCAGTTCATCATTGAAAAACCAGAAACCTTTAATAACCTTAGCATTGATACTGATTAATCAAAATTTAACATCCTTTCTCCTCTAAGTCTATCCTGTAAAATCAGCTGTGTGTTTCTTAAAGGATATAGTTACTGTGTTTGTAATTGTTGGGTCGGGCTATGCAAGTAGTTTTCCCATTTATGCATAAAACTAGTTGTTCTGTGTGTCATGTCGCCTACTGAGTCATATAATTCAATCGTTAATTAATGAAGAAGAGAGTTTTTAAACTGTTTTAGGGTAGGTACGTTTGAAGTGTTCCATGTCTTGAACACCAGTCTACTAGCTATTAATATGATCCTCCCCAGTAGTTTATCTCTTCTTTTTAAGCCTTTAGGTAGTTTCAGAAAGAGTATTGTTTCATTATCCAGTGAAAAGTCAATATTACAATTAACCTTAAGCCAGTGTGCAGTTGATTTCCAATATCTTATTAGTCGTTGACAGCACCAACATAAATGTATCAGGTCAGGGTTCTCTTTGTGGCATTTGGGGCAAATATTTGCTGTTAGTGGTGCCCATTTTTGGTAGATTTTAGGGGTTATATAGGCTTGATGTAGCAGTCTAGTATGAGAGTCTTTTAAATCTTGAGACAGCGTAATGTTACGTAAGGTTTGTATACTAGATTGAATTAGTGGCATTTCCACTAGCTCACCTGTGGAATTGGTCCAGTTTTCAGCTATTTTTTCAGTAGTAGAGGTATTTATATTTTCTAGCAGTAATCTATATATTGGAGAGATAGAGTGTATACCCTGGGAGACTAATGAGACAAGTTGGTTTATAGGTCACGCATGCTTAAGTGTGAGTTTGCGGAACTTTCAGCCATTTACAGAGTGACCTCCATGCTTTCAAGGGTTTTGTTAGTGGGGGCATATCTCCTATGTGCCGATGTATCTGTTGTGGGGTTAGGGGAGGTAGTACTGCTAATGAATAAGGTTTGATTTGTTCTTCCTCAAGAGTTTTAAAAGTGAAATGGTATTGTTGACTTAGCCAATCTAGCACAAATTTTGAGAGAGCTGCCTAGTTGTATAATAAAAGGTTCGGAAGAGCAAAACTTCCATGTAATACTGAGCTCAAGAGTTTCTGAGAGTCTATACAATGTTTTTTTCCTGCCCAGAAAAACGCGAGAATTTTGATGTTAAGTGATTTTAGGTCTTTTTTTCCTATCAAAATTGGTAATATTTGAAATGTATATTATAACTGAAAGTAATCATTTTGATTAGGTTTATACGTCCGCATAGTGAAAAAATTAATCCCTTCCAGTTTTCCAACTGATCTATAACTTTTTTTGAGGAGAGGAGTAAAATTAAGGGCATACCAGCATTTAGGATTGAGTGATAATTTGATTCCCAGATGTTTAAACTCATCTGTGACTATTTTAAAATCAAGAGCCTTTTTGAGTTAACTAAATCAGCTCAGATTTATCATGGTTTATATAATAGCCTGAAATGTTGCCAAACGTCTGAACAAGTGCCATCAACTGGGGTAGATTGTGAATCTGAGAAGAATAGGATCATATCATCCGCATATAAGGACACATGCATACTGGAGGTACCAATTCTCAAGCCTTTACTCTCTACTCTTATAGCTTGAGTAAGAGGCTCTATGGCAATGTTGAACAGGAGAGGGGGAAGTGGACAGCCTTGTCTGGTGCCCCTGTGTAGGTGGAAGGCCGGGACGACTCTGCCATTCACAATGACAGCTGTCACTGGGTTACTTTATATGTTTTGGATGGCCTGAAGGATGTTTCCGTTAAAACCAAAGTGTTCAAGTATTGAGAAAATGTATCTCTATATCACCTTATCAAAGGTCTTTTCTGCGTCTAAGACTAACATACATGGCCTAGGTTGCTTCAACAACTGGGGGTCGTTCCTATTTTTCCAAATATTAGATAGTATTAGTTGATCCCTTCTAATGTTTTTGATTGGGGATCTACCTTGTATAAATCCTGTTTGGTCCTCATGAATTATTAATGGTAGTATTAGACTTATCCTAGTAGCCAGAAATTTTTGTCAGTATCTTATTATCCATGTTGAGTAAGGAAATTGGGCGGTATGATTCTGGCTTTAATGGATCCCTCCCTGGCTTTAAAAATAATACTAATGTGGGCTTCAGTAAATCTTTGGTTGAGTTTGGTTTGTCCTGAAAGAGTTTCAGAAATTTCAGTTTTCAGCAGTTTATAAAACTCAGCTGGCATGTGTCTGGGCCAGGCGTTTTCCCAAGGGGGGTATTTTGTATTACTTTAGTCACTTCCTCTACTTTAATTGGGGCATTTAGCATGTGCATTTGGTCATCTGAGACTTTTGAAAATTGCAAGTTTTCCCAAAATCTATTTATCTGGTCCCTGTATGAGTTTTGAGGACTATATACGTTAGCATAATAGTCAGTGGACACTTTTTGGATGTCTTCTGAACTTGTGACGATATTTCCCTTACTGTGAATTGCTGGTATTATGTTTGGTGGTCTAGTTAGTCTAGTTAGGGTTGCAAGGGATCGACCAGTCTTGTTACCAAACCTATAAAATCTCGCTTGTAATCTATTTGTGTTTTTTAAAGTTTTTTGTAATAGAAAATTATCTCTGGTAGATTTAGTTTGTTTTTTAATAGTCTCTATTTTGTGCGTTCGGGGCTTTGAGATATCTATTTTGAGCATTTATTAATTTTTTAAACAGTAGCTCTTCCTGTGCTGCGGCTTTCTTCCGAATTCCAGCAGCATAGTTGGTGATAACTCCTCTCAAGGCTGCTTTAGCAGTTTCCCAAAAGAGTAAGGAGGTTTTGTGTGTTTAGGGCGAGGTAAGCCTGCCATTCTCCAGTTAAGTAGTTTAAGAGATTGGGGTCTTTGTAAAGATATGTTGGAAAAAACATCTATTCTATTTAGGAATTTCTTTTTTGATGGTCATGGTTAGTTTTACAGGGGCATGATCAGATAATGTAATTATGTCGTTTTTGACGTCTGTAATATATCTATTTAATGCTTTAGAAACCAGGAAATAGTCAATACGAGAAAGAGTATGTTTGGAACGGGTAATGCACGTATAGTCTCTGACCTCAGGATTGCGTAATCGCCAAATATCTATCAACCTAAGTCCTTTCTGAAATTTGAATAAAGTCCTAGTATCTCTTAGTTTATGCCCCAGGTTGTACTATGATCGGGGTAGAGGCAGGATTTCTAAATCTATTTAATGGGACATGCGGGGCTATATTATAGTCTCCTCCCACTATCATAGGAAGATGGGCAGACTTCAATAGGTGCTTGTGCATTTTGGACCAAAAGTTGCCTTTATTGTGAAGTGGGCCATACATTCCTACTAGTGCAAAGTGGATATCGCCCAGTTCTAAGTGCAATACAACATATTGACCTTCTGAGTCTAGATCAGTGTGTAAAATTTTGTAAGACGGAGCCTTTTGAAATAGAAGAGCTACCCCTCTAGCTCGGCCACCTGAATAGGAAGAGCTAACAACCTCCTGCACCCAGCCATGTTTCATTTTTAAGTGTTCCTCTATAGTGAGGTGCGTTTCTATTAATATAGCAAGATCAGCTCCCTTACTTTTAAGCGTTTTTAATATGCTTTCCTTTTTATCAGTGATGTAACCCCTCCTACATTCTAGATGACTAAATTTATATTAGCATTAGTCATTGTATCCATCAGGGGGGTATAGTCTATGTAGATAACATTGCATGAACATAACTCTCATAATCACATGGTTCTGAAGGAAATACTTGCTGTTCAGACATGGTGTAGAGCATCAGGGCTAGGACACTAAGCTCTCCCTTCCAACATTTCTTCTTCTGGAGGCAAAGCATGTTAGAAATATGGTGGAGTGGTAGAAACTTTGTGGAATCACAACTACAGATGAACAATAAAAACAAAACCATAATATAAAACAGTAACCAACAAAAATACAAATAACAAAAGGAAAGTGTGGGATTAAACTTTTCCACTAGGTACAACATTTCTCCTATAAAAAGTTCCCACCATCCATGAAAATGAGAAAAAGGATATGTCAGTGTTTTATCTTTAGCTATCCAACATCCATCAGACATTGCATAGCATAAGGAACAGAACTGCTGAGAACTTTGGCAGTTAGTTCAGTTTTTGGTAGTTCATCTGTGGCTACTTGATTTTTTGGGGGATTGCTCGATCTTCCCTGTCCTCAGATTGCAGAAAAAGCTGGAGCTGTTTTGGCTTTTTAAAGAACTTCGGTCCAGTAGGTGTCTATAGTCGCAGCTTGGCATGGAATATTAGCGCTACCGTTCTTCCCTTGTCCATCAGCTGTTTTCAGTAAGGTGAGAATTTGCAACGTTATCTGGTAACCACTGAAGAGTAATCTTGAAAAATCAATATTTCTTTTCCTTCAAAGATAAGAGGCCCTGTTTTTCAGCAGGCTCTGAGTAGCTCAATTTTATCTTTAAAGTTCAGATATTTAATTAGAACATGTCTGGGCGTCTTATTGGGGGTCTGTCTTGCCCGTGGTTGACCCACTCTGTGTGCTCTTTCTGCTACACAAGGGATATTTGTCTCTGACACTAAGTAGTTTTGGAAGTATTGTTTCTGCAAAGTGCAGCAAGGAAGAACTTTGCACCGACTCGGTAGCCCTACAATGCACAGGTTATTCCTATGAGACCTATTTTCAAGGTTGTCAAGGCATGCCTTTAGTTCTGTACTTTGTTTCTGTAGCTGAGTGACAGTTGTAGATAATTTGCGGTGGCAGTCTTCATGTTCAGAGACATGGTGTTCAATATGGGTGAGTATCTGTTGATAAGGATTCAACCCCTATTTGTAACTAATTGTTCTATTTATGGAGGAAACAAGGCAGATATTTGAGTCACTATTGGGTGTGTGTCCTGTATTGCCAAAGTCTCATCAGGAATGTTTGAGATCCCAGGAGTGGGGTGAACATCCGCTTTATGTTGCACACTTCTGTCTGTATTTTATCAGTGGTTTTATGGAAGCTATTATAGTACTTCTGCATACGCTAGTCAGTAACGTTGAGATATTACAGAGAGGTTGCTTCAGAGTTGCTCTATAACATATCTGGCTATAGGCAATAGAATTGTATAATTCAAGCAGGCAGGAGACAGTAAAGATATGGGCAGTTCAGTTACAATGCCTGTGACAAGTGAGAGCTACTTCAGAAGCCAAGTACTTAGGTTGGAAAGCTAGATAATACAACACAGACTTTGAGAGAGAGTGAAGTCCTTATAGCACAGCTAAAAGAGAGGGGTTATAAAAACAAATTTATTAACAGAGCATACCTTGAAGTTACTAGGATGAAAAGAAGTTACATTTTACAGGCTTATAGGAGAGGAAGAACTCACACTTTGTTTGATGCGTCCAAACCAGTCTTTGTAACCACATACAGTTCCCAGTTCAAGGATATTTGTAATATTGTTTATTAACACTTGCCCATTCTGACAGCCGAAGATAGTCTTAAGGACTATGTCTCTAATGCCTGCAAGTTTGTTTTGCGAAAAGAGGCTGCACCTTGGGCAATGTCCTCTCCGCGGCATGTTAAAAACAGATAAAGGAAGCAATAGCAGCTGGCTTAATGCCAAGGGTCACTATAAATGCCACTTCAGTAAGTGCATAGCATGCCGTCATGCTAAGACTACATGCATTTTTCAGTCAAAATTAACACAAAGAATGTAAAACTTACTTGACCTTACCAGTTGTAGAACTGCATATGCTGTTTACTTGGTAGAGTGCTCCCTGTGCGAGAAACAATATGTTGGCTGCTCTACAGGAGAAGCAAGATCAAGAATTATAGAGCATTTAAATAATATTGAACAAAAAAATGATTGCTCTAATTTGGCACGGCACTTCATAATTAAGCATAATCAGAATGTTAATAGTTTCAAATGGCAAGTAATAGAGTACGTTAGATCCTCATTAAAAGGGGGGGACAGGGCTAGCAGATTACTGTACAGGGAAGCCTTTTGGATCTTTCAGTTAAAAACAAGGAGACCACTAGGTTTCAAGATTGATAGCGACATCATACATTTCTGGCAAAGACAGTAGAGAAACCACTATCTGTTATTATGTCCTTCTTCACCTCCTCACTTATACATTGTTATTTTAGAACATTTTTTAAGATAAGCCTGTTTTTCATACTCTAACCAGTGTGAGGTCCAATACAAATACTAAATAATACTATATAATTGCATGTACATTTTGTGTCCATTTATAATACTTAGTACTGTATAATTTGTTGATTTAACGGTCTAAATGACACCAATTTTATAATTGTAATTATTTACACTGCAAGATGTGTCCACTCTCTCAATGTCTGTTTTTAGAATGTAGACTGTCAGGTTACGGCATCTTTAAGTATCTCAGCAGCTGCTAATTAGTGTGCAAGACTACTAGAACTATTTAATTTCCGGCAGTTATATACACTAACATGTCTATGATTAAGGCTGTATTTGCCGAAACGGGTTAGACATTTACATTCTGAGATCATGTCCTTGCTATTAATTTTAATTTGTTCATTGTTTCCAATAAATTCACTTTTTACAAAAGCGCCTTGAGGATTGCCGGAGTTCTTTTGTTGCTGAAGCTAGATAATACGCTGAGGGGGGGGGGGGGCATATATTCACAAGTCAGATTATAGCTGTATTAGGAAAGATTCAGGCAGCTGCAAAACATATGTCCGTAAAGACAGCACGGAGGTATATGATGTGTTCTATTAAATATGAGTAACAAAACAAGGATAGGAGTTCAGCACATCCAGCAGAGCCGTGCAAGTTGCCAGGGAGGAGACCTGTCCCATATAGTCAATACAGTCGAGCAAAATAGCAACAGCACCAGCAATGGTTAATATTCAAACCTTTATTTAGGACAAGAGAAACAGAACACGACATTCCGGGAACTCAGCCCTTAATCATGTGAACATCCAACTAGTGTTAAACACACCCCTTTATACCATACAGGTAGAAATACTCACAGGTGCATAATCACCTTACTATGACATCACTGTCACCTGCAGAAAAACATTGATACTACAACCACTTAACAATATACAATTATGTTAAAATCTGTAATAAGCAAATAAGTACAACTTAATACACTGCATATATATACAAAATTGATAATGGCATCTATTGAGATTCTTTTTAGTATTGAGAAAATACCTAATCAAACATTTTTATCAGTTTTTCATGCAAACTCAGGGGGCGGCAATGGGTTCCAATGTCGCCCCCAATTAAGCCAATATAAACATGAACAATTTTGAAGATAAATTTTTGTATGAGAACCCTCTGTTCATTCAGTATAGCGTCACATGATGGCGCTATATTGATTATATTTTTGGTGTATGGGGGGGTGACATTGGAACCTTGCTTGAATTTGTGGCTGAACTGAATGGATCTACTAGGTTAATTAAGTTTAAAATTTGTTTCAGTGAGTCACAAATTGTTTTTGTGGACACAACTGTCTATAAAAAAGATAATATGACATTTACAAGAAAACAATTGATCAAAATAATTTGGTGAAATATGACAGTTCACATCCTCCTTCCTTATTGAACTCACTTCCATATAGTCAGCTTTTGAGTGTTAGGAGGATTGTTTTGAATCCAGCCTTGTGGATTTGAGACTTAGGGAGAAGGGTAGAACATTTTTAGATGGCGGTTATTCTGAGGAACTAATTAAGGAAACTATAATGAAGGTACAGACTATAAAAAGGGAAGAATTGTTGAAAATATCCAGTACTATGGATCAGAATCTGAAAAATAGGGAATCACATGGTTTTTGTGAGTCAGTTTAACAAACACAGTAGATCTATTATGAACATTATTAAAAAACACTGGCACATTCTGAGGGAATGTAACCCTTCTATATTACATTTTAAAGATAAACCAATGCTGGCGTATAGGAGGGCACCATCTTTGAGGGACTCACTAATTAAGAGTGATGTTAGTAGTGGAAAAACTAGTAGACTGGGTTACATTACTAGTAAAAATAAAAGGATGTTATCCCTGCCTTGGATGTTTTAGTTGTGGGAACATGATTAAAGGAGAACAATTTGCCCATCCACACACAGGTACCAAGTTTGATATTAGGGACCACTATACTTGTAATTCAGATTTCATTATCAACCTAATAAAAGGCCCTTGTGGTTTGGTGTATGTTGGAGAGTCGACCAGGAAAGCGAGAGAGTGTATGAGTCAGCATAAGTCCAATATCAGGAAGGGGGATGAGGATGCCCCTGTCTCTAACCACTTTGTGAAAGCAGGTCATCAGGTATCACAACTAAGGTTTGAAGTTATTGATCGGGTGGAGAGACCCAGGAGAGGTGGAGATAGAGAGTTGTTACTTAAGAGGTGCAAGGCATTCTTGATCTTTAAGTTAGACACATTACACCCTAAAAGCTTAAATAGAGATCTAGATTGGTCCCTGTTTCTTTAAAAAAGAAAATGTATGCTTACCTGATAAATTTATTTATTTTTTGACACGATGAGTCCACGGATCATTTTAATTACTAATGGGATATTCACCTCCTGGTCAGCAGGAAGCTGCAAGAGGATCACCCACAGCAGAGCT
>CAJPDP010382850.1:0-15050 GCA_905336975.1 Bombina variegata variegata
ACCAATCTTTGTCCATAAGACAATCTCTCATAAGATGAATACCTTCAATCTTGAAATTATTGTATTCTATATGAATGTTTAACTGTCTTAAACTGTCTTAAATTCTTCTTTTTTCTTTACTAGGAACATATTGCTGATGAATTAATTTGTTGGGTCTAGAACTTGTTCTATAGCCTCTGTGTTTAATAAATCTAAAATTTCTAAATTTAGAAGATTGTAATCTGAAAGGGAAAATTTTATTGGAACAGGAAGAGTATTTTGAATTGGAGGGGAAGAAAATAATAAATGGAACCCTGAAATAATTTGAATTACAAAAGGATCTTTTGTAATTAAACTCCAATTGTTTATAAAAAGGGATAACCTGCCTCCAATTTTTTTTGTGGGAAATAAAGTGTTTGTAAGAAAAGGTGAGAGAATTTACCGTTGAATGGTCTTCGTGATGGACAATATCTGAAGGATCTGTTTGTCCATTGTCTCCCTCTTGTGGGAAAGAAATTTGTGTGAGAGGTGGATTGTGAGGTGAAATTTTAAATTTGAGACCTGGAGACACCTTAGAAACGAACGGGAAAGCAACCTCATCCTTTCACATTTTTGTTGGGCTGATAAAAAAAAATTCTTAGTATTATCTCGAATTTTATTTAAAGAGTTAAATTCGTTAACATAACTACTAAGTTTTTTGAGTCCACTTTTACCAAAAAGAAAGCTGTTGACTTTAGGGCCCATCTCAGTAGGGGCAAAGTCTGACATTTTTGGGTCAATGCGTTTAAGTATCAAATGCCTTCTTTGCGTAGCTATGGCCGTATTAGCATCCCCAAGGAGATACACAAGTCTCTGGATCCATTCCCTCATGGTATATGGATCTAAAAGGGATTCCTGGGAAATTCCTTCTGATATTTCAAAAAGTTTGTTAATGGGACTCATTAAATCTAATAACTTGTACTGACAAGTTTTTAAGTATCTGTCAGGACCTCTCTTAATATTACATTTGTTTGTACCAATGAATTTTAAAAGATTAGTGTCAATTTTGTGGGTAATTTGAGATGAATGTGGAAGTACTGATCTGGAACACTCTGCTTTAAGAGTAGTTTTAGCATTCTTAGATAAGGGTCTCTCTTCGAACATAAAAAACAAAAAATTTGGCTACCCTTTTAGAAGGTTGCCATTGTGAGGATTGTGGATGCAATAAATCATCAGGGTCTAAATATAAATCCCCTTTGTTATCCAGTAACTTAGGTTTAGATACGTGAGATATTTTTTATTTATTTTAATATCATTAGATGATGAAGAATCAGAAAAATAAGGAGAATTATTAGATAAACAAATCATTTCATCAGAATCATTAAATTTAGAATTTTTTATCCATATTATCATCAAAATTTTCATCAATATCTGAGTCAGAAGATTCTTCTGCAGAAACTTTGTCTGCGTGTACCCTGCATTTTAAAATATTCTTTTTTAATACAATTTGTTTAGAATCTGAGTCTGAATTATTAAGATCATTCCTCTTAAATGCTGCAGAGATTTTGTCTGAAGCAAGGAGATGTGAAACAGATTTATTTTTACTCAATGGTTTCTTAGTATTTAAATGTTTAGAATTGCAAGAAGCCTTTTTGGCATAAGAATAGATTTCTGAGTAATTTGAACTTAATGAACAGATGTTATAGCAGTTTGAATTTTAGACATCTGTTCAGTAAATTGTTGCATATATTATAATAAAGTCTGAAAAGACTTCTCAGGAATATGAGATAAATTATCCTGAGACATTTTAATATAAAAAATAAATAAAATTTAAATATTGTTAAAATATAACTGAAATTAATAAAATCTAATATAAAATATAAATCTTAAAGACCCTGAGGGGAATCAAACTTGGGTCTTGTAAGTGAAAGAGCGTAAACAAAACCTCTTAGCTATCATATAATAGTTAGAAAAAGTAACACTCATTGGAAATATAACATAAATAGTAAAGAGAAACTTTAAAACAATAACCGTCTAAAATAACAGTGCAACAATTATAAATGTAGAGATTTGTATGTAGAAGGTATGGAGGAGTGTGCAAAGAGGTAATGAGGGCGGGAACGAAGGCGGGAAGAAGATAGAGATGTGGGAAAATGAGTCCTGCAACGTCACAGAGATGAGGAGTTAGACTGACAGGGCGAAAGACAAGATGGCGGACGGAAAATTGTTCACGAGCGCACACAACTTTGAATAATACAGGGGAAAAAAATGGTAGAAGAAGAGAAGCTGGTAATATAACAAGAAACCAGAAAGGACACACATAGAAAACAAAACGATCAATATAAAAAACTTTTGCCAACACAAATTTCGACAGGAATAAGAGATAAAAATGAATAAATAAAAACAAAAATTACAATAGAGATTAAAGAAATGCAGAAAAATAAAAATAATATAAAGAGTATCAACATATAGAAAAAACATCATACTATGAAAGATATATTTGCCCCTACATACGTTGGTGGGAGCTGTCCCACGTCTATGCAGATGAGAATCCATTTAGAAGGTCAGTGATAGGCTATAAGAGATTTATCAACAATCTGTTGTTTGTGTGGTCAAGTACACAGTCAGAGAGTGAAAAGTTTGTTACATATTTGAACAAGAATAGGGTAGGACTACAATTTACATCAATGTTTGACAAATTGAAGGTAGCATTTTTGGATGTCACACTAGAAGGTAATACCACAACTAGACATATCACAACATCACATTACACTAAACTAATCACTGCAGATGTTTTGCTCCCTGTGAGGAGTTGTCACCCTCGACATATGCACTATGGAGTGGCCAAGGGCTAGCTTATAAGAGTTAAATGCAACTGTTCAGAAGAGGGAACATTTTGAGCAGAGAGCAAAGTATTATTAACCAAACTGAGGGTACAAGGTTGTCCTGAAGGTCCAATCATGAGAGCTTATAGAGAAGTCATAGGCATTTCTAGGGAGGACTTACTTAAACCTAAAAAATCAGTGAATAAAAGGAAAAAGAACAAGAGAGATAGTGACGTCACTTTTGTGACAACATTTACCAACCAATACAAAAACATCTGTGATATAATCAAGAAAAATCTCCCGATCTTGAGAGCAGATGATCACCTTAAAAGGGTAATTGAGAAAGGGTGCGGTTTTGTCTCAAAGAAGAACATGACAATAGGAAACATAATTTTACCAAGTGCCTAAGAAAGAGAGTAGCTGGTTAACATACAAGGGACACTACAGATGTGGTACATGCAGTTGCACAGCGTGTGATTTTACCCAGATCAGTAAGGTCTCTCAGTCTCTTAGTACACAGAGGGTGTATACTTGTGATTTCTGTACAAACTGTAGATCGTATCACGCTGTATATATGATAGCATGCACGACCTGTCAGAAACAGTATATAGGGTGCACCTCAAGTGAGACAAGGGTCGGGATAAGGGAAAACCTTAATGATATAGAGAAGGAAATAGCTACTACAGGAGCTGCAAAACATTTCATATATGAACATCAGGGGGACACTAGTGCATTTAACTGGATGATAATTGATCTAGTGAGAAGAAAACCACAAGGTGGTGACAGAATATAGGATCTATTTAAAAAGAAAGCTTATTGGATCTTCACACTAAAAACACGTAGACCCCATGGTATCAACATAAAGGGAGACATTATTAATTTCTGGCAATAGAGAGCATATGATGACAAAATAAATACTGTTAAATCACCTATATTGCTGGTATAATATGCTCTATAAATGAGATCAAGAACATATTCAATGTTCGTAATGTCCAACAAAAAACAAAATATATTTAATGTATTATGATTTTGGTATGGATATGGATAAGATCCAAGGTTTATATATTTGAACAACAAACTAGGTTTTTGTTAAGTTACCTATATAACAGATTAGGCTACATAAAATCTCTATTAATGAGAAGTGTGGTGACAACAACTAAATCGGTGATAGAATGTAAATGTTAAAGGTTAACACGGTCCAAGCGAACATAATCTTAAACTGATGAATTGATGTATAATGACCTATAATTACTAGGGGATAGATATGTGCGATTCGGTTCGGTTCGAATCGGAAATTCGGAAAATTCGGCTCGAACCGAATTTCCGAATTAAAATTAACACCTAATATACAGTATAATACTAGTCTAATCCCACCTAACACTTACCGAAATGCCGAATTTCCGAAACGAATCGAACCGAATGCAGCCGAATTTCTTCGAATCCGAAACGAATCCGAAACGAATCGATTCAGAATTTTCGGAATTCGAATCGATCCGAACCGAACTTCGAAAAATTCTGAATCGAACTGAACCGAATTTTTTCACCATGCACTTGTCTACTAGGGGAGTTATTGAGCAGTAATAGTTGTAACTGGGGTTGGATATACTTATATATATTATGAATGCTAATTTATATTATGAATGTAAGTGTCTTTTGGAACAGGTTTACTGTCACTTTAAGTCCAAGTAATGAAGTTGATGCAGACGTTGGGGCAACCAATGAGATTGTGAGGAAGCGTATTTAAGCTCCACAGGTGTGAGCAGAAAATTGAGTCTATGATTGAGGCTGTCAGTAGCCGAAACGCGTCAGCTGGCCTGACATGTCTGCATATTATTTTATCTAACATGTGATACGATTTTTAATACAAGTAAAATAAAGAATTAGAATTTTCAGCAGTTCCATTTTGTTCATTTATGAAAGATATATATTTGCACCACAAAATATAATAAAATATTTATTTGCACAATAAATACAAGATATACTTATCTCATAGAGCAGCAAAAAAAAAAATGGGAAGATTAACAGTTTTCTCCCAGTTTAAGGATTTTGGAGTTATCTAATTAGACCACTTTATTATTACCTGTCATTGGTTTTGTTTACATTTTTCAGTTTTTTTCTGTATTACTGTTAAACTGTTATATACTTTAAAAATACTATTTGAGTAGTAAAATTAAAAGAATAGCAAAATATGAGTCTCTGTCCTTGTAATAAACTTCATACAGTTTGAATATCTTTATGTACTATGGAGTCAAACAGCTACATTTTAAGCATGGTAGATGGTATTGGAAGAAAGCTATTTTCCAAGTATCGTTAAAGTTCCTTCCTTTTTGCTCTGGTGAGTGCAAGCTTTTCAGCCAGGCTTTTGTATGTGCATGCTTATTCAGCTACTCTTGTGACTTTGTTATATTGCCTTCCTATTTATCTCCAATTTTGAGTACAAGTTCAGCCAAGTTTGTTAAAGTGATTGCTTATTCATCTGCTTCTATGAGTGCAAGCCAGGTCCGCCATCAGGGGGTGAAAGGGTTGACTGACGATATAGGCCCGGTGGACACTTTCTTTGAATTACATCAGAGAGTGTTACTGCAGAACGTAGAGCAGGAGGCCTGGGACCCAGAGCTGCACTAATGAAGGTGGCAGTGCTATGCAGCCTTCATAGCTGGGGGGCCTTGAACACATTTTTATTCTAAATTTCAACAGAAAGCGGTGCGTTACTATGGAAACAGGGGGTCGGCCTGCATTAATGTTGGTGGGGGTGCATTTGAGCCATCATTTCTGCCAGCCTTCAGGGACATGGGGCACTGGGATTTTACTGGATAGATGTGTGGCAGAAGATTTTCAGGCGGAAATTGTTTCTGCTTGAAAGCTTCCTGCTGCACGCCTGCACTTCAGTCAGCTAGTGCAGTTTCTTCTGTCTCCATTTCCTAATATGGGCTGAGCATGGTGGGCCTTATTAGGGCAAGTGGAGTCTGTATGTGGACAGGGAGGAGTGTCAGTACTGGAGCTGAGGAAGCCATTTTTATGTCCTGAAACCTGCCCAGCATGATAAAGTGTAATTTCAAAGTTTGTTATTAGATGTGTGTATAAATACATAAATAAAATGTCTTTTTATAATGCCATCTGCTCAACATTTATGAGGTGTCCCAATTTTGGGTCTGAGGTGTTCTGAATTTGGGTCTGGGACACAGGTCAAAGGGGGTGCCCACAATTTCTAGTGGTGGCCCTGGTGCAAGCTCCTCACCCAAGTGCCTGCACATTTATCTGTTGCTATGACTGTAGCTCTAAGGCAACAATCCTATTTTAGTTAAAACAGGAGTGATTAAAATAAACTTTGCCCACAACTTGATATTACAAGTTCACGGTAAATCAGATTTATCAGCAACAGTTTAGCATGACTGACATTGCTCTAGCACACCCATCTTAAAGTGGTTTGTGCCTTCATTTGTGTGCACAGTTTTGGAATTTATATAGGATAAACTGTGGGTGGCAGCATGTTCTGTCAGGGGAATGTTTTTTTGTTTTTACTGAGTTGGGCTAACCCGAGTAGAGCTACCATCTGAAGAAAACTGCCAAGTTAAAGCACCTGCTTTAATACCTTTTGATTCAGGTACAAATGGCATCTAGAAAAAATAAAGCTCAGCGGGTCTGTCTTGAATTAATGTATCTGCCCGAATGTAAGTACATAACATTCTGAAGTTGAGAATAATAAAGTATATTGACGTTTCCTCCAATTGATGTAGAAATACAATAATGTCTTATTCACCAGTAATTCTTTATTTATAACATCATAGTTTAGTGTAGACTTGGGGAATTTATTGGAGACAAGAGGATGAATTTTCTTGCTTGATATGTGATTGAATAAAAGATATTGATTTAAAGTTTCCATTATTACTATTTATTGTTAGTGTCTATATCCATTGTTCTAATTAATCTAATTGCATTCATTTATAAAAGGCATGTAAATATTGACATAAGGGAATCTTAAAAATATATACAGGAGAAAACACTGAGTACCAAAAATACCAAACAGGCTGTTTTGTTTGTGTTGCTAAGGATATCTATTTCTCCTCAATGAAAACAGAATATTTATACTTTACTTCCATGTGTGAAGTTAATGTTTAATTTACATTTTATTTAATTTGCTCTATCAAATGATCTTATGTATCTTAACCCTTAATGACACGTGGACATTTCTGTGGAAGAACACAGGAACCAGATTTTCCGAAACGAAAAATGTATGGGCTACGGCAGAAGCAACCAGGCACACAGTTTAATGTGCAGAACCCATTTTCTTCTTTAACGTTTGCACAATTCCTCGGACAGAAGGTTCCACAATCATCCCAAACTTGGTTCAGAAACAAGCAACGTTTCTCTATTAAAAAATGAAATGAAAAATGTAATCAAAAACAATTATTTTCATTTATTTATAACATGCCATTACTATTGATGGCACACAGATCCATGTATAAATGTTCATATCTGTTTCTGCTCATAAAACACGTTACTGGTAAAAGCAGCTGTCGAGACGTATGCGCTTTATAGTGCTTGGCATAAGCCTTACAAAAAAACTATTACCTAAATACTTAAATTAGTAAAATAAACAATGGAACAAAGAACACTTAGCATCTCCAAATATACTTCCATGTTTTAGGTGGCAAACTGAAATCATCCCGATCCGATCAGGATGATTGACTCCCTTTGCTAGCGACTGTTTAGCCGAGAGGGAGAAGGGGGCATTATTGCACAAGCATTTCACCAGAAATGCTTGTGCAATGTAAAATGCAGACTGCGTATGCTGTTGGCATTTAGCGAGATCCAGTGGACATGATTCACTATAGTGAATAATGTCCTCTTGACCTATGGTAAATCTACCCCAGAGCATACAATTTTAAACAAGTTTCCAATTTACTTCTATTATCAAATTATATATATATTTAATATGCATGATATTCTTTCTTGAAGCGATACCTATGTAGTTGTCTGGAGAACTACATGATAGGAAATAGTGCTGCCATCTAGTGCTCTTGCAAATGTATAACATTCTCGCACACCTGCGGCCATATAGCGCTTTAGAAGTGGATCAACTTTTCTACAAAAGATACCAAGATAACAAAGGCAAATTGATAATAGAAGTAAATTAGAAAGTTGTTTAAAATGTCATGCTCTATCTGAATCAAGAAAGAAAAAAATTGGGTTCCATATCCTTCTAATTCACATAGCAGCTGCAGCAATAGCAACAGTGTCCTGTGGCTTGACCCAGCATAAAGTATTAACACTGGTCTTTATGTTGTCTGAAACAATGTGCACTGATTAAAATGACCCAATGCACCGAGGAAACACTAGTACCTATATTACATGTTTAGTACCTAAAGGTGGTTTATGACCTCCTCAGCCCCCTCAACCAAACTAAAGTATAGCCATGGCTTGCTATAAAGCAACTTGTGTCATGACCTTTCTAAAACCATAATAAACCTTACCAAGCAATGACTCCTAACTATAACCCCCCCCCATATATTAAGACCTCAAACACCTAAAAACCTCCATTGGAAAGCAAAACCTCCTAACGATAAAAAGCACTAGATGAAAACATGCCTTGCTATTGTTCTGGTCTTATTCTGCATTTCTTTCCACCATACTGATAATTGTTTAACCTTATAAGCAGTTAGAATTTAATTGAAATACTAAATAGGGAGGGAACCCTGGACTAGGCTCAGACTGGAAATAAATATGAGGTCTGCAAAAGACCCTGTTGTCAATTGTGGGAAGAGGCTGAAGATGGATTACTGCAGAAAATGTTTGGGTTTTGTTAAATGATTTTGAAAATTAAGATAATTTTTAAACTATTTTCACATTCCTAGCATTTAGAAGTGTATCCCTCAATAAAAATGTCTGCCAAAAAAATTATGGGATATTGTTCATGTGGTTATTAAAATATCTGATGGGTTTTTAATTTAGTGCTTAAATGTGATAATTGCCAATAAATTTTGGCATAAATAGGGGGGGGGGGTTATGTGGTTGTATATGCTCCATCTTTCTTTCTTCCCCTTTCTTTTCTCTCTCTCAGTCTTCCTTTCATTTTTCTTGTAATCTAACTTTCTATTTTTAATCATTGTTGTATTCTCTCTTGCACTTTTTTCTCTTTATTACCCTCTCTATGCCTCCCACTCTCTCATTGTTTCTCTCATTTTCTTTATCTCTCTCCCTTGCTCTTTTTGTCTCACTCTCCATTTCTTTCTCTTCTTCTTCGTTTCTCTTTTTCTCACTGACTGCTTTGCTCTCTCTTCCCTTTTTTCTCTTGTCCCTGAATTTTTTTTATTATTATTTTTTTACAGCCTCTTTCTGAAACTATGCCCCAGAATGTCATCTGATCTACAACACCCTTCTGGCTGCCATGTTGTGGTTAGGGAGAGGTTGAGTAGAGGGGATTCAGAAGCTCTTAAGAGACGTTAAAAAAAAACTCCTCAATTTAATAGCATAAATATGGCATTTAATTTGTTATTATTAACCTTAATGTGGTTTAGTCACTAGATATAGATAGTAATGTGATAGAAGCAATAGAATAACCTAGCACTAAATGCTTGTAATCTATACATCATGTTACCTTCCCAAACGTCACTTGTACAAAACCACTGAGATAGAATCAAGGTACCTCAAGGTACCCTTATTACACATATACAATTTATATAAAAGCAATTTGGGCATAGAATAAAATACATTTCTCTACTTACACACTGGATTCATTTTAGTATTTAGAATTGTGCTTGGTAAAACAAAAAGCTCGGTAATTTGTATTCTATCATCATATTTCTAACTAAAATTAATTCAAGCAGACTAGATGAACCTTTTAGTTGGTACCATTTCCAGGATTTATGTTGTTTCTTTTTTAGCATGTTCTACTGTTCACACTACTTCAGTTTATTAATGCCTTGAAGCAGTTACCACTTATTTACAGATGACCCTTCGGGGGTTCCTAGCAGAACATTTATACAGTAAAAACTGGTAGTCCCAGGCTTATGTTTTCATTTAAAGGGACCTTAAAAACTTTGAGATGGTAATATAAAATGATAAATTGCATATATAAAAAAATCTCTGCAATATACACTCATTATTTATTTTGTCCCCCTTTCCTGTAATTCCATTGAAATTGTGAGTTTTTCAGGTCCTGTTAGAAATGGAAGTGCAGAACACTGTTATATTCCTTGAAGCCATTGGCTGCACACTCTAGTGACCTATTTATAACTGTCCCTAATTGGCCACAGTAGAAAAGGTAAGCTAAGTTACAACATGGCAGCTCCCATTGTTTTATAGACACTAAGGGGTAGATTTATTAATGGTCGATAGGACATGATTCGCTGTAGCATACACTGTCGGCATTTAACATTGCACAATCATTTCTGGTGAAATGCTTGTGCAATGCCGCCCCCTGCTCACTCGCGATCAATCGGCCGCTAGCAGGGGCCGTCAATCATCCCGACCGTATCGGATTGGGATTGGGATTATTTCAGTCTGCCACCTAAAAGGTGGTGGAGAAGTTAGGAGCAGCAGTCATACGACCGCTACTTCTTAACTTCCGTTTCTGGTTCTGACCAGAAGCGATGGGGCGTTGATGCAGCATCCGCTGCTTAATAAATCGACCCCCAAAAATTTCCCTTATTTTGTCAATATTTAAACAGAAAAAAAATACATCTGCACGTTATTCTCAGACTAATCTTTTCTTTAAATGAATCATTCTATCTAACATTTATTTAGAGCTAGATTACAAGTGGTGTGGTATTTTGTGTTTTTGCTATAGCGAAAACTCCTCTAGAATTAAGATTTTGCGCTAGTTGGGTTGCGCTGGTATTACAAGTTGAAAGAAAACTTTTTTTTGCTCCAGCAGAAACCTGACTAGCGCAAAAATCCGGATTTAGAATATCTTGTGCGCGTTCACGTATTTTTCCATAGAAGTAAATGGAGAAAAAAAAGTGAACAAAAAAATGTAAGAGAAGCACGTGAGAAAAGTGTTTTTATTAATATGATAAACATACGTTTATTAAATCTTGCTCCATGAGTTTCATGCCCGCAATATGGCATCCTTTCACAATTATGTTCTGTAATCTTAAAGTGAGCATTATCTGCAATTGTTTTTACTTTTCGGTAGTTAGAGTAGTTGCAAGGTTTTAGAGAACATCAAGACCAGTGTAAATACATTTTAAAGGGACAGTCAAAATGAAATATCCCTGATTCAGACAAAGCACACAATTTAAAACAACTTTCCAATTTACTTCTATTATCTAATTTGCTTAATTCTCTTGGTATCCTTTGTTGAAAAGAATACCTATGTAGGCTCTGTAGCTGCGATGCATTACTGGGTGTGAGCTCCTGATTGGTGGCTGCACATTAATGCCTCGTCTCATTGGTTCAGCTGATGTGCTCAGCTAGCTCCTACAACAAAGGATACCAAGAGAACAAAGCAAATTTGATAATAGATTTCTTCCCTTGGTATCCTTTGTTTAAAATCATACCTAGGTAGGTTCAGACATCACAATGCACTACTGTGAGCTAGCTGCTCATTAGTGGCTGCACACATTTGCCTCTTGTCATTGGCTGACCTGATATTTTCAGTTAGCTTCCAGTAGTGCATTGATGCTCATTCAGCGAAGGATACCAAGAGAATAAAGCAAATTTGATAATAGGTAAATTAGAAATGTGTTTAAAATTGTAAGCTCTATGTGAATCATGAAAGAAAAATTGAAGGGCATGTTTTTGCATATTTTTTTTATATTCGAACAATCGTTGGTATTAATATACTGCCTTACACAAGGTTTCTTAACTAATTTTAGCTTATTATTTGATTGTTTATTGCACTTACTTGGTGGCCCCTTATTTGCTTCTGAGGATACATCAATAGAAAACAAAACTACAACTGAAATAAAAATAAGAAATATTAGTTTGCACTGTACTGTGTAAATAGTTAACTATTAAAATGTTGAGTTTTATGTCACCACTACAAAGTTTAATACAAAATCAATATGCAAAGTTGAGAGTTAATAAAACAATAGTTGCTTAAATGATCAGGCTGCCATAAAGAGTGAAATACATTTCTCTATCATTATGTTTAGCATCTAATTAAAAGCTTTTAACAACATTGGAGTATATTCCAATCATTTAAAGAGAACTATGCAGAGTGTTTCAGTTTCACGTTATGGGCTCCGTGTAAAAATTAGCGTGAGCTGCTTCGGAACCCTTTGCGAGGCAGCTTCCCGCAATGTAGGAAGCAGCAGTCATCAGACCACTGTTTCTTACAATTTCCGCCACCTCGAAGTTTGCAGAGAGCAATCACCAGGAAGACGCTCGCTCAGGGAGATTAACAGGGAGCGGCATTACACACTCAAGTAACTTCAGGGGCAAAGCTGAAGTACAGTTGTGTGTTTAATTCCATCCCATCAGGCTTGGTTGCTTTTGTATTTTCTGCTCATTTACTAACTTATGAGATTGTTAAATTACCTTTTTTTTGCTACCGATATTCCACCATCAAATTTTTAGAGATCTGCATTCTGCGGTTTCGCTCTCTCCCGAATGCGGGAGGCTTCAGACACTTACAGCATTTGTCCCTTTTCGGAACCAGATTTCTGCTTGTGGAAGTGGAACACGCTAATATCTGTGCAATCCAGATCTTAGGGGTTGATTTATCAAAGCTTTGCACCCCTTACTACTGCAGGTTCTCACAAGAAAACCTGCAGTCCGTATTTAACAAGCAGCTTTCATCAGACCGCTGCTTTCCTAACCTTTCACCACCTCTTAGGTGGCGAATTTCAATTTCCCCGGTCTTGTCCGATCGAAGAGTTGACAGCTCCTGACCGCACTTGATTGGCTGTGCGCGGGCAGGAGGCAGGATTGCACGCGAGCACAAAATAACGCACGTGTGCAATGCTGAATTCCGGCAGTGGAATTCAGCCAGCCAGAGACGAGCTGCGGTGGACAGGGGCGCATATGTGCAACCCTATCCGCGGCAGCTTGATAAATCGACCCCTTTAGTGTGTTGCACTTTAAAAAGAAGAAAGCCAGCCTCGAAATGAGCTGAATGAGCGAGCGTCTGCATTCGGCAGCGAACGAAGCTGTCAAATGTACATCTACAAACATAAATTAAACTGCTAAACTATTTCATCAAAATATGCAGCAATCATAAAAACAGGGTTCATTTTATTCACTTACCTAGAGCAAATACCAGCAAAGTGTTACTCATTTTAAGCATTCTTAGAGCCTGCATTTCTCTGCAATAGAAATACATGTCTGTTATTAATTGGTATTATAAACACTGCAGGTAAAAGCACACAGTGTGTAATGTAAATATATTTAAAAACAAATAATTAGAAAAATAGATATCACAGGCAATAGCATCAATAGTTGTCACATGATAATGTTAGTTGTAGCATCTGTATCAGTGCTATTTTATATACAGGAAATTATCCTTTCTGCAATATTCATATTATCTGTGTTAAGAGTTAGTGCCTGGTTCCTTTGAAATGGCAGAAAAATAGTCCATAACTTACCCTCATTGTAATATAGAGGGGCATAAAAATGCTCAGGTAAAAGAAGAGAGTCTTTACTTTTATTTATCAAAAGATTAAAGTAAAAACCTAAATGCCCTAATAAATTAAACCCTGGTGTGGCGTTAAACATATAGTGGGGGTTCTGAAATGATGGGCATAAATAAATAATTAGCTATTAGCAGCAAATTATATGGTGTGTTTAATTACTAGTTGTGTGTACTGTAGTGAGATAGGTCTATAGCTCTACTGCTGCGCTGCTTAGGATTTGTTTTATGTGATATAGTTATAAATAAATAATTATACCCATGAAACCCCTCAAGTGGAAGGTGATGATGATATCCTTTTTTTTTAACAAAATGGCAATTTTTATTAACATATTAAAAATGTTTTAAAGCAAAAGAAGAGTAGTGAGATTTGTATGTCCATTTATTGGCCAAAAATAAATCTGCATGAACATGATAACCCTCATTTTGCAGAAACTACTTTTTAAATGAAAATCACTTAGATACAAGAAGTACCATATACATTTAAAGAGTAATTGACCTTGAATTAGTATTAGTTTTAATTATGAAAATATTTTAGATGTTACATTTATGTTATCTAAAAGTTGTATTTAAAGATTTATTATCCAGGCAAACTTTATTACTAAGTCAATGTTTCCTTATACGTACAGAGACCATGATTGTCAAAACTGAGTGATTGCTCAAGTTCTCTAGTATCAAGGGAACCTTTCTAAACACAGGAGCTCACAGTCTGTTACGTATACATTTTAGGGAAAGAACCTCATCAATTGCCACTTCAGTTTTACATAGTACAGATCTAATTAAATTCCAATGTTACTTCAACAGCCAATACACTGTCACATTTTATGCAATTATCTGACACTTAATTGGTGAGCAGATACAATGACAATGTCAGTATAAATACATCACCTGAGTATTTTGCTGTGAGGTTGTGGTGTGAGTTTGGAAACACAGCTATTGCTGACAATAACTGAAATATTATCTGGAGTGCATTTGTTACAAGAACTGCCCTTTGATACAGCCACCATGGCGAAACGCATCAGTGGCATCCCCGCTCCCTCCTCCCTATTTTAATAAGCTATGCCTATTTCAAAACAAACGGTATTACAAGGTATATGAATTTATTTATCCCCTGAGGGTTTCTTTATTATAAACTGGAAGGCTAATTCTATGATATGGCTCCCTAACACGAGTCCTGCTCTCTCATATTTATGCTATATATATCCTTTTGGTAACTAATTGGTATAGGTCTCTGGTATTTCCAGAGAGGGATATCTATTTGGAATAAACTGGCTTTCCCATTTGATATTGGAGAGCCACTATCCTATTATTGGTAATTAAAAGGTATAGGTCTCTGGTAAACTAAAGGTATAGGTCTGAAAGAGGAACCTCTATTCCGAATAACCGGCATTTATATTAGACATTGGAGAGCCATTATCCCATTATCGGTAACACAAAGGTATAGATCTCTGGTACTAGGTAATTAAAGGTATAGGTCCCAGTGAGGATACTTATTTAAGTCATTATCCCTATATTGGTAAATCAAAGGTATAGGTCTCTGGTAAATAAAAGGCACAGGTCCCAGAGAGGCTACTTATTTGAGTCACTATCCCTATATCGGTAAATCCAAGGTATAGGGCTCTGGTAAATCCAAGGTATAGGTCTCAGAGAGGAATATCCTTTTAGAAAAACTTGCCTTTCATATTAGATATTGG
>CAJPDP010383083.1:0-10900 GCA_905336975.1 Bombina variegata variegata
ACACATATAAACACATAAATACATATCTATACATATATAGGTATATATATATATATATATATATATATATATATATATATATATATAAGTGCATTGGGGCCCTTTGCTGTCAAATAAATGAAAACATGAAAAAAAAAATGCAATATTCATATTTAATAAAGTGTTTTACTGTGTTTTGCTTGTATATATTTCCCATTCCAATGTTCTGCACATAGCAGAATATGTTCTATGTATTTTTAAATTTGTATATATCTATACCTATATATAACCATCTATATATATATATATATAGGTATAGATATATATTGTACCAAAATACCATAAAATATATGTAAAAATATTTATTTATGAATAAATAGAACATATTCTGTTACATGCAGAACATTTAATTGTGAAATATTCATATTTTCATGTTGGGGTAACACACATAAGAATATGTCATCCTGTTTGCGCGAGAGTGGGGTATTAGGTTTTTTCCACTTTTTTTTCTCTCTATTGACTTCTATGGGGGAATAGGTAAACGTGCAAGTAATATTCTAACAGTGGAATTTTGTTTTAACAGTTTACTTTCAACTCATAATACCAGCGCAACCCGACGAATGCAAAATTCTTACTTCTAGCGCAATTAACACTCAAGCAGGAGTGTTAATTTGCACATCAATGGTAATCTAGCTCTATATAGCATATCATTATAAAGGTCTAATTTATCTGAAACAAAAATATCTTTTAAATGATAAATTGAGCTGTATTTTTCCAATGTACTATCTATCTATCTATCTATCTATCTATCTATCTATCTATCTATCTCTTTTGTTAACAGAGCTTAAAGGAACACAAAACCCATATTTTTCTTTCATGATTCACATACAGCATACTTTAACAATTTTCAATTTACTTTGCTAGAGTATTCAATGAAGAAATCCAGATAATCCCAAGGGGTTTGCAAACTTTCTTGCAACTATATTTTCACATGCAGGCATTCTTCTTTTTGGAAGTCAATAATCTCTGGTTAAAACTGCTCTCTGTATTACTCGTTTCTAAACAATTTACCTAAAGGGCATTATTTTATGAATAACCAAGGGAGATGCTAAGGAGGTTACGATAGTAAGGGTAGCTCTTTGTTTGCTAATAAAATAAATGCAATAAGCAAAATATATTCCTTAATTGTTAACACAAGTTAAAAATCAAGTCTACAGGGTAATCAGGCTTTTACTTTGTACATGAGTTTACAAATACATTTAGAATAATTTACGATAGATAGATAGATAGATAGATAGATAGTAGGCTTACAAGCCCAGATGCTTTGTAGAACACCTTTATGAGAGCTGATTTACAACAGTGCAACTCTTGGCAGGGTCCTCTATCCCTTTGTCTCCCATAATTGTTATCTTACATATTAGACCAATGTTATAGCGCTGCGGAATCTGTTGATGCTCTACAAATAACTGATAATAATAATAGATAGTTAGATAGATAGATAGATAGATAGATAGAGAGAGAGAGAGAGAGAGATAGATCATACCTTGATGAATTCACAAAGTCGGCTAAAATATAAATCATCTAAACTCTACACTAACACATGCTTCCTCATTTATCGTCTAGTAATGTAAACAACATATGTCCTGAAACACAGATATAACTTCACAAGCTTTAGGTTTGCTTTATTAAACTGTCCCTTTAAGCACAGCGTTATATATTTCCTTTATATCAAGTGTTCCATAGTACAATGCACAAATTAATTTCATGCTTTACTGGCCATTCACATATTCAAAATATTTCACAGAGGTTTCCTTCCAGGTAGGATTTTGGCAGAAGATATTGATCCTGATTTTCTTAATTAATGTTTCTTTTTATGTTTACTGGTCCATTGCAGTGGAAATGATATTGGTTTTATATGCTTGTTTAACTGTAGTAGAATTGTAACAAAGGAGTAAAGTAGAATGGAGAAATATAAAAATTAAAGTTAATAGCGAAAAGAGGTGATTAAAATTGGAAATTGAGATGGGAAAGGGAAACAATGAAGGTTTCATGGAATCTGCAGCATAAAGAGTAGAAAGATTAAGGATATTAAACCAACACTATCCACATGCCTACCATTGTACACAAAAGTCTATACATTCATCCCCAGGAAACAAGTCATTTCAGTGATGGAATTCATCATTTATCTCTTCTCTTTCAGTGGTGGGGGGACAGGTTGGGGCAGAAGGCAGTGCTTCCCACACTTCAAGCATACGTTTTGGAGTCAATCCATGAACTACCAGTGCATCCCAATAGTAGCAGAGTTTATCGTTTTTCAATCCAAAGGAGCGGAAACGTGGTTCATGGTGGAATGGGATATCAGCAGCAAGAGCCAGGAAACCAATAAATACATCATCAAGAGGAAACACAGGAATGGTTGAAGCAGCCCAACGGAGAGATGGAACAAGACTGGCAGGAAGAAGGAACCCACCGCCAGACACAAAGGGAGGATAGTATCCATGAGGATATATAGACACAGGAACTCCATACTTGCCATCACGGTCTGG
The DNA here is from genome assembly GCA_905336975.1 of Bombina variegata variegata. Classification (NCBI taxonomy): domain Eukaryota; kingdom Metazoa; phylum Chordata; class Amphibia; order Anura; family Bombinatoridae; genus Bombina; species Bombina variegata. Next base: position 2,526 of record CAJPDP010383083.1, read on the forward strand.
TGGTGGGTTAACCTGGAGGTAGCCATGTATCTGATCAGGAAAGGATGTTGCAGAGGAGGAAATGTAGTTTGCTAGTGAGTAAGGATTAACAAACTCATCATCATCACCTGGCAAGAGAATCAAGAAGACACATATGTGATTATTCATTTGGCCATGCTAAATCTTCCCATTGTAGAATTGACAAAAAAAAAACATTTAATTTCTATAGTATGGGGACATTGTAAATTAAAAGGAGGGAAAAAAGCAAGGCTTATGACTGAGGTCAAGTGTTGAAGGTATGTAAACACTGAAGGGTAGATTTACCAAGCAGTGGATGCTGAAATCTACCCCAAAAGTTTCCGGCTCGCCGGAAACTTAAGTTAACTCGTCCGCCACCTCTGAGGTGAAGGACTGCAATCATCCCGATCTGATCAGGATGACTGACACCCCCTGCTAGCGGCTGATTGGCTGTGAATGCGCAGGGGGCAGCATTGCACAAGCATTTCACCAAAAATGCATGTGCAATGTTAAATGCCAACCGCGTATGCTGTCGGCATTTAGCGATGCAGGGTGGACATGATTCGCTATAGCGCTATAGACAAATCTACTGAAACAAAAATGTTTAATTGTAGGAAAAGAACTTTGCAATATATTCCCAATATTTATTCCCCCCCCCCCACTAACCTTTTCTGTAATTTAACTCTGAAAACTAAGAATTTTCCAATTCTAAAAACCTGAAGTGCAAAAAACAGGGTTCACAAGACTAAAAACTGACAAATATTTGGCCTCAGTAAGGAGGTTAGATTAGAAACTGTGAAACAATGAGAGTTTTGCTAAAACAATCACAGTGGCTCCTTCAAAACAGGCAAGTGGTTACTGGAGTGTAACTGCTGAAAATCAATTGGAGCAAAGATGGTGTTGATGCCATGAAAAAATAATTCAGACTCTCAGAGTAAGTTAATTAAAGGGACAATACAGTTCATGATTCATATTCAATTTTCATGATTCACAATTAATTTTAAACAGCTTTCCAAATGTTTTCTATTATCTAATTTGCTTCATTCTCTTGGCATCCTTTGTTAAAAAAACATACCTAGGTAGGCTCAGGAGCAGCAATGCACTGCTGGAAGCTAGCTGGTAATTGGTGGCTCCCAGAAGTGCACTGCTGTTCCTTTAACAAAAGACACCAAGAGAATGAATACAATTTGATAATATAAGTAAATTGAAAAGGTAGTTAAAATGATATGCTCTATCTGAATCACGAAAGAAAGAAAAAAAAAATTGGGTTCCGTGTACCAAGACTAGAGAAAACTACAAGACTACAACACAGGAACAACCTATTTAAAATAGCTGCTTATAAACCCTTTTTATAGATTCAATAAATACAAAAAAAGGGTTTAATCTCCCTTTAAAGAATCATTAAATACAATAGGATTGCATAATCAACAACTGCATAGTAAAAAAGGAAAAAGCACTTACTCTGAACTTTAAATGAGCAGTAGATTTTTTTCTGACAATTTTCAAAATGTATTTCGATCAGCCACACCCCGGTATCACGCAACAACTACCTGCCAATCACAGACTCTTATATGTATACACTGTGAACTCTTGCACATGCTCAGAAGGAGCTGGTGCCTCAGAAAGTGTGTAAATAAAAAGAAGGTGCACATTTTTTTAATGGAAGAAAATTACAAAGTCTCTTAACCCCTTCACTACAGTTGCCCAAAGTACCAGAAATTTGTTACCATTTTTGCTATCCCTCTTCTCAGGGGCCCCCTTTGTTCAGAAATAGCAGACATGCATGGTTTTGACATTGGCTTTTAGTAATTAGAAAAAGCTGCTAATTGCAGTCATTCTGCCAGTAACAACTTACAGTACTTTTTTTTATTATATATTTTCTATAAATATTTTTTTTGTAGTGTAGGGACCCACCTCACCCTCCCCACCCACCCCTCTAAACAATCAATTTTTTTCTGTAGTGTAGACTCCCACCTCCCCCTCCCACCGATATTTTTTGCTGTAGTATAGGGACCCATCCCTCCCTCTCCCCTGCCAAACCTTTTTTGCCATAGTGACCCTCCCTCCCACAATGTGCCGCCTACCCTCCTCCCTCCCACACATAGTGTAACTGTCTGTAACATTTAGCAATCTGGCTATATATACGTCATGCGGTACGATAGGCAAAGTACTGCATATATATATATACACACATCATTTAAGGGGGTAAGCAAAATTATTTTAAAAATTACCATTTTCCCACTCCAGTAACTAACAATTTTCTCAGCTTTCATCTTTGGTTTGACTTTTTGATGGCACTATGTATACAAAAGTATTAAAAATGATAAAAAAACTGCCTTTAGGTTGCATGTATAAGCCATGTAAATATTGCCTAAATTACATAAGATATTGTTGTTTACATTTGGCCCCATCCCCTCTCTAAGCTGTCCCATTTTACAGCTGCAAATATACAAATATTCCAGAATCCAAACTATTCTGAAATCCAAACCTTTTCTGGTCCCAAGCAGTTTGAATCTAATTATTTTCTACCTGTAATATTAACACTGTTATAAGGACACAAACATATAAATTATTAAGTTTTACATTGTATGGGAATTTAATGTAGAGGCAAATTTATATTTAAAGGGGCAGTAGAAACAAAAGTAAACTTATTTACTTATTCTTTGTTAAAGGGACTGCCTACTCCAGAATTGTTATTGCTTAAAAAGATAGATAATCCCTTTTTTTTACCCATTCCCCAGTTTTGCATAACCAAAACTATAATATTAATATATGTTTTACCTCTGTGATTACCTTGTATCTAAGCCTTTGCAGACTGCCCCCTTATTTCAGTTTATTTTTGATAGACTTGCATTTTAGCCAATCAGTGCTGACGCATAAATAACTCCACAGGATTATGGACAATGTTATCTATATGGCACACATGAACTAGTGTTGTCTAGCTGTGAAAAACTGTCAAAATGCGCTGGAGAAAACAGGGCTTGCTGCTGTTACTGCATTAACAAAATCTCAATTCTTTATCAACAGCAGAAATGATAAGACAAACTACAAATTAGGGACAAATATGTGACAAGGTCAGGCCTGTGAAGTCATGTGCTCTTTCGGTTCTCAGTACTGAAAAATCAAACATTTTCAGACTTAAATTACAGGAAAAGGGGGCACAGCAAATAAAAAGTATATTGCAAAGTTATTTTACTATACATAAGTAAGCTTTTTATATTAAAGTCTGAAATTATTAACTATTGTCTGCCCTCTATTGTGGTACTAAAGTGACTTACCTTTGAAAATATACACTGCCTCTGGGCACCGGTAATGCATCCACTCCAGAAAGCATCTCTCTTTGAGGGACAGGTGGTGATGGCTCTCCAGAAAATCCCATAAAATAATGTCCCCAAATATAGATGCTTCTGTCATCACTCTTTCCATTAGTCTTCGTCTCCCAGAATTAGCCATGAGAAACAGTGGCTTGAACCTATATCCTAGAATCACTCTGTCTTTAGCCCAAGTGCGACGTAAAGCGTCTCTCCTGTCAGATGATATTGGATGAGATTTTACAGCCATAAGCACTAAAGTCTCCTGTGTTTTACAGTATCCTAATAATCCAATAACTGCTCGACATCTGTAATTTTGGAGAGCTGGGTAAACCTCAGAATATTCACTTATATTCAAGAAGAAGCTGAAGTTGGCATCGTAAAGTGTGACGGATCTACGATATAAAGGGTGCATGCTGAGGTCGGCTGGTAACGGGTCACTAAGATCAGGAAGGTCAAGAAGTGGCTCCTCTTCATATTTTATCCACATTAGAAGTGACAAGCACATTGCAAGGGAGACAGAGAGCAGGAAAATCAAGAATCGCCTTCTTCGTCTAAACATCACCTGGGGAGAATGCGAATGAAGAAATGGAAGGAATGAGAAGCAGATGAATATGAGTAATGTGGGAATTAAAAAGTGAATTTGAACTATCTGAGGCGGAAATACTTTGATAGACAGACACAACTAAAACACATATTCATAGCAGTTTTCTTTCCCTTCCTTACTGTGGTCTACAGTGATATGAGAGAATTTACTGCCAAACAACACCAGCAACAATGTCACTGGACAGTAAAGACATATTAAAGGGACAGTCTACTCCAGAATTTTTACTGTTTAAAAAGATAGATAATATCTTTATTACCCATTCCCCAATTTTGCATAACCAACATGGTTATATTAATATACTTTTTACCTCAGTGATTATTATGTATCTAAGCCTCTGCAGGTTGCCCTCTTATCTCAGTGCTATTTACAGACTTTAATTTTAGCCCATCAGTGCTGACTCATTCATAACTCTACAGGAGTAAGTACAGTGTTATCTATATGACATACATTAACTAGCACTGTCTTGCTGTGAAAATCTAATACAATGCACTTAGATAAACGCAGCCTGCAGGGGTTCAGAAACAGGCAGAGATTTATCGTTTTAAAGGTTATAAAGTATATTACTATAACAATGTTGGTTGTGCAAAGGTGGGAAATGGGTAGTAAAGGCATTCAACAATAAAAATGTTGGAGCATTTTTTTCTTTTATGATTCAGATAGAGCATACAAATTTAAACAACTTTCCAATTTACTTTTATTATTACATTTTCTTAATTTTCTTGGTATTCTTTGTTGAAAAGCAGGAAGGCAAGCTGTGCATGTGTCTGTAGCATTATTGGCACCAGTTTGGCAAGAACGTTAAACATTGGCAAGATCACAAGATGGCAGCACTTTTCCCCATAATGCAGTGTGCCACCTATCTAGATAGCTCTTCAACAGAAAAACATGAGGAAGAAGCACATTTGATAACGGAAGTAAATCGTAACCTTTTTTAAAAAAAGAAAGAATTTATGTTTCATGTCCTTGTAAAGTTATTTTTTATTTTCTTTGTCACATCCAAACTAGGCCATTTTAAAATGTATTACAATGAAAAAAACAAAAACAAATGATTTTGTTTTTATGCTTTTGGGATGTGGGAGTTTTGCCAGTGAGCGAGTTATGGATAGAGCCAGGGCTGATACTTTATACTTTATGTACAAAGCTGCCACTATACTAATGTTTTTTTCTTAATTCAGAGAAGATGGATGGTTCAGCCAATCAGGTGCGGATTTGTCCTATATATATATATACACACGTGTTGCTCGTGGAGGCTGCCATGTTTACAATAATGTAAAAATTGTAAAAAGTCATGTCGATTTGTGAAAGTATTATTACATTTACAACACTTATTTATATTTATATACAGTATATATACTGTATATATATAAGTGTAAGAGAGCTTATAATAAACGCTTGCATGCGTAATGGAATCTACTGCACAATAATGGAGTACTCCTATATAATTCATATGTGAGACGTTTCTATTTGCATGCAATATTTCTAATACTTAAAAGGTATTAGAAATATTGCATGAAAATAGAATTGTCTCATATATAGGAGTACTCCATTATTGTGCAGCAGATCCCTTTGCGTATGCAAACGTTTTTTTCTCTTACTTGTGATGTCTCCTAGCGCCACGTCATCGCTGGAGCAGATGTGCCCAGCGCTGGCTCTGAGCGCTTGCCGAACGCGGCCTTAGAGTCTATGGGACAGGCATTTTATTAGCTGTACCACCAATCTTTTGTTTAAAGGGATATAAAACACAATTTTTTCTTTTGTGATTCAGACAGAGCATACAATTTTTAAAAAAGGTTTTCAATTTACTTCTGTTATCAAATTTACTTTGTTCTCTTGGTATCTATTGTTAAAAAAGAATATGTACATATCCCCAGCTAGCTGGTGATTGGTGGCAACACATATTTGGCTCTTGTCATTGGCTTTCAGAGGTGTTCAGCTAGCTCCCTATAATAGTGCACTGTATAATTTTATGCAAGCATTAGTGCAATAAAAAAAAATTCTCAGAACTTGAAATGCACTCTGCTGACTTTCCAAGGCAAACTCTGCTACATATATTTTTCTTATTGTATTTAGCTGATAACATCTACAAAACAATGCTTTGTAACTTACATTATAACTGATTATCATTGTCAACTGAAGAATTGAGTCCAGATTGGCTCCTCCAAATAAGGCAAAGAGGTGGTGGTTTGGCTGTTGAAAAAAACTGCAGCAAACAAAATGTTACTTTGTTTTAAAAATATTTAAATATTTAGACTTGGCTGGTATGTTATTCTATAACAAGAGATTCAAAATGTCATGATGTCTACTTACAATCTGTTTACTGCCCCTTTAATTATCACAAATTTATGCTATATTCATAACTTGATAGAATAAGGAGCCCGGGATATAAATAATTGTTTACTTTTGTAATAGTGAGTACCTATTACCCTGTATATTGCAGTACAGCTACAGATTTCTAACTACTGCTCAGAAGATTGCTGATGTTAAAGGGACATTCCAGTGCTTTTTTATTACATATTTTATGTAACTTTTTCTTTAAAACGTTCAACTTTCTAATACATTGTATTTAAAAATATTATTTCTTTGTTTAGATATATCATTTTTAAATTTACTTTTTTTCCACTGCCCTTTTTTTTTATTATTACCATAGCCAATGCACTGGATTGCATTGATATACGACCATGAATGCGCCTTGTGAAGGAGCGTTAGAAGTGCGCATTGACTGCGCATGCACAGACCATTTGCGACGTCATACTATCACGCTCAACTCCTTTTCATTCAGTGCACATTAAAAAGAAGGCGTACTTAAAAAAAAGAGGGAAGGAACAATGGGAGAGAACAGTTCAAAACATGTTGGGGCATATTTATCAAGTTCCGTATTTATCAAGCTCCGTATGTGCTCGCCAGAAACACCAGTTATGAAGCAGAGTTCTAAAGACCGCTGCTCCATAATCTGTCCGCCTGCTCTGAGCAGGCAGACAGACATTGCTGATTGTCCGCAAATCTGCAGGGGGCGGCGTTACACCAGCAGCTCCCAAGAGCTGCTGGTGTAATGCTGAATATGGAGAGCGTATTGCTCTCCGCATTCAGCGAGGTCTGTCGGGCCTGATACGCACTGTCGGATCAGGTCCGACAGACCTTTGTTAAATAGGTCACGTTGAAGCAACATGCTAGAAGCACCAGGAAGGAAAAACATATGCTGCACCTCCTCTTCTGCACCTCCTCTTCTGCACCTCAAAAAAGCACAATAACAGGGACTCCAGAGCCCTGTCGTCCCCCTCCTCCCCATAACAAACCTACAAGAAACCGGTAATTCCACTACTGTTATCAGCCGTGGATGCAATTTGAGGGATTTGTAGAAAATTTTAATATATAAATAATAACTTCAATACTATGAAGAAAAAAAGTGTTTTTATTCTGAGTGGGTGTTATCAGGTTGCATAATTAGAACAAGTCCCTCTGAGTGCCTTTAGCATTCAGTTGACAAGACACAGTGTTATTAGAGGGACATTCCAGCTTAAAATTTTGATTTATTTATTACATAGAAGTCACACATTTATTTTTAATGAGATATATATTAAACAAATTAGTAAAACATAAAATATACACTAAATGCATTTTCCAAAACCTCACTACAAATATTAGCCTGAGTGTGCGCATCTTCATGCGTATTACCAATTGTTTTTCTTCATTTCACTAGTTTTATACCAGAAAGTGGTAGGGAGGTGTTGTGACCTTCTACAAAAGGCTGCAATTTTTTTATGCAGCTGCAAATTCATCCTGTAAAAGTATGGGGTTTATTTTGGTTATATTGCAGTTTAAAGTCTAGTTTTTAAGTGGAGCACAAAAACATTAGCGCTATTGACCCGAAGGTGTGCTAAGCCAAAATGCACTAAAACCGAAGGTGTGTTAAGAAATAGTTTCTGAAACACTTGGATTTACCAAGGCAACATATAAAATGGGACTTTCCGTCATGAAGTATAAACTTCCTTTATTTGTCTGGCTGCCCACAGCAGAACGCTATTTTTCAATAAGTTGACGTTTCCACCTCTCAGCCAATAGCCGTGTGGGCCAGCTGGCATTATGCCGGATAGCTAGCACGCTATTGGCTACAATCACCTCAGTGATAAAATTGTGTTCTGCCGTGGGCGGCCTGAGGCAGTCAGCATGGCGGACACTACAGACAAATAACAGAACTTTCAGCATGAAGTATTTTATACTTCATAATGAAATACCCCTTTATTTGTTGCATTAGTAAATCCTAGCGTTTCACAAACGCTAGAATTTACTATCACTTTAAATAAATAAATATATGGTGTATTTGGATATACTTGTGCATTTGGATCCTTTATTAGGATCCGAATGCGTAAGTAAGTGCTATTCGTCTCTTCTCAAAGACGGATTGATTCTTGTGCAAGATCACCAAGTTAAGATCTGTGCAAATCCAGATCTTAACATGGTGA
>CAJPDP010383113.1:0-10072 GCA_905336975.1 Bombina variegata variegata
TTAAATGTGTTCCTATAGAAGCACAATCCAGGACCATCCGTAATGAATATCCAATTACACCTATAAGTATTCCCCCCATTTCCCACCAAAAACAGCAATGCCTTGGTCAAAAAAAAATTATTTTCTCCTTACATTTACCTATTTTATGGGCCAATTTTTTCTTTTGTAAACAAAGGGGTCAAATTTAGCTGCATGATTTCTGTGAACATCTATGGAATTTATTTTATCATAATAAAAAAAATCATCTTTTTTTATTTTTTATTTCTCCGTTTTCCCCCACTAGGGCCACTTCCTCTCTGTTGTATGGGTTTTTGTCACTATAGGCTGCATTTTTTCTGTATGACTTTATTGGATGGATAATCGCTTCCTTCATCCTGCCTGCTTTAGTGCCATGTTTGTATTGTCCCTATGTGCTGCTATTTGCTTCCTCACACAGCATAAATAATGTACCTATGATTGCAAAATACTTCTGTGTTTCTATTGAGCAAAAAAAAAATCACAGCTAAAGCGTTAACGTTTTCCATGCGCCCATCCTGCTAAACAATAGGCATAGGTAATGTGCACAAGCATGTCTTGTTTGCAATCTTAGAAAACTTTGGTTGATATTAGAAAATATAACCCCCCAAAAAAATTTAATCAAATTGGAAATACACAACTGTGTATTTCAATGTCAAGTTTAATGTATAAGTGTACTGACAGAGAATGATCCTATAATATCACATTCACCCACCATGGACAATGAGAGACAGTCAAATTCTATTTCCCAGATTCTACTGAAGGTGTAAACTGTACTACCTAGTAGCAACAACAAAGTAAAATAGACTTTAGTGAGGGGCTCTATTTTACTACAAGGTAATACCGTCTCCAACTGCAATAGAAAACAGGCCACAGCTCTATATCTAGGGGACTGCAGATTTCACTCCGTGGTGTCATTATCCTAAAATAGGCCTTTTGTTCAACACCAATTTATGGGTATATAGGACCAGCTAAAATAGGAGCGTGTACTAATACCTCTGCTCTGGCCGACCCAGCATATCATCTTGAGGGTCAGTGCCCCCTTCTCTAATACCCAATCTCAGCCTCATACTAAGCCATACACTAAATTCTTCATGGAAACATTCTTCACATTGCTCACACTTTCTCTGCCCCCACCCCCTTGTAAACTCTGCAAGATTCTGCTCCAAGCTCTGTTGTATATTTCAATGAATATTCCTTGTTCCAAACAAATAACATTGGGGCTATCCCCATAGATCCTACAGAGCAGTTAGTACCCTGGTTACTGTATGTTATTGTACTCAGAGTTACTGTCCTTGTCCTTTCAGAGCATTGAATATTTAAAAATGTACTGTCCTTGAAAATTTGAGAGCATTGAATACATAAAAAAGCATTCCCTTGCACATTTATTGCAAATTAAAAGTCCCCCAGATATATTTTTATAACATTTTTATTGTCCACTTACAACAAAAGCTAATAATTAATTATTTATTGTCTTGCATACTGATCTGTCATATAGCGTGTATAAACAAATAGTTTATTTGCATTATTTTTTTTATTTTTTTTAAATAAATTTTTATTTGAGAAAGTCACAAGATACAAGAATATCAAATATAGGCAGTATTGTCAATGAAACAGAAAACAGAAATGATAGCAACCATTAGCATAGTTTCAGAAGGGTCAATGTACAAAATATTAGAATGTTGCAAAGTACTGCATTGTGTACATTTCTCAATTTTTCGAAATTTTATAGCGTGTATAGACATCAACATAAACCAGTGGGAACATATATATACTCTAATAGAATAACCAAAGAAACAGAGTATATGGGTAAGAAATGGAGAAGACACAGAGAGAGGATCATGAGAGGAGATGAGTAATGGGTGAGAGCAGTTAAAAATAAAAATAAAAATATTAATATTAGAGTGGGGGTGACCAAAATCCAAACGTTATCTGCTTGTTCAATTAGGGAATTTTTCCCACCAGGGAGCCCAGGTTGCATAGTAGAAGTCTAGTTTATCTAGGACTGAATGTGAGTAGGCTTCCATTTTTGAAAGGAAGTTGACTGTGGCTAAAACTTGTGAAATGGTCGGGGGAGTGAGTTGTTTCCACGCTTTCGCTATTTCTAATTTAGTAGCCATTAGGACATAGATAGCTAAAGCTTTATGTGTAGGAGTGATAGCTGGAAAATCTAGATGTAGTAAACCAGTTTGGGGCTGAAGTTTAATGATGATACCAAGAGAGTGTAGAAGGGAGGCCACCCGTAGCCAAACGGAGGAAACTCTAGGGCAGAACCACCAGATGTGTGCCTGAGTTCCAAGCTGTCCGCAGCCTCTCCAGCAGGCAGGGGAATGAGAATCATATATCCTATGGAGGGTGACCGGTACCAGGTGCCATCGAACTGCGATTTTGTATTGAAGTTCCCAAAGGGACGAGCAATGTAATAATTTTTTCGTAGATTTAAGTTCTCTGTACCAGGAGTCAGCGTCAGCCGTGAAGTTCAATTCCGTCTCCCAAGCTATAAACTGCGAGACTTTCTGTCCGGAGAAGGGAGCTAGTAGGGTCTCGTAATGGAAAGATAGAGATCCCTTAATTTTGTGAGGTTGTGACCATCACTGCTCCCATGCTGTAGTAGGCCTAAGATTCTCTTTGGGGAACCCCCATGATCTGATTATGGAGCAGAGTCGGAAGGCCTCAAATTTCAATGGGGTCGGGACCCGTAGTTTATTGCAAATCGCTGAGTGGGATATATCTCCAGCCTGCATGTAAAGAACAGCCAAGTGGTCCACTCCAAGAGCGGTCCAGCAAGAGACATGAGTATCAGGTAGGCAGAAGAGAACACTAATAACTGTTTGGCATGGGGAGGGGTGAGGAGCGATCAAATTTGAATGTCTCGTCTGATCCCAAAACCGAAGGGTGTCTAGGATCACTGGGTGAGTGGTAAGGAGATTTTTCCAATAATGGGAGGGTACCAAAGGAAGGTCCGTCAATCTCAGATCAGAGGGAAGAAGTGACTGTTCCACTTCTCTCCAAGATGCTGGGCTATCGCTATGGCCCCATTCTATCACATGCACTAGACGTGCCGCTTGATAATAGAGAATAATATTAGGCATTCCTAGTCCGCCTCTATCAGTAGATCTTTGAAGGGTTTGTCTGGAGGTTCGGGGCTTCTTACCCCTCCAGATATAACTGGTTATAAGACTCTGAAGCTTGTTAAGGGTCGGTCGGGGTATGTTAATTGGAGTAGTGCGAAAGAGGTAGGTTATCTTCGGAATAAACGACATTTTAATGGCCGCGATCCTACCTGTCCAAGAGATCTCGCGGAATTCCCAGGAGTCTAATAGTTTTTTCCATTCTGGGAGTCTCTCCGTAAAGTTCTTGGAGATTACAGTAGAAACATTCAGGGAGAGGTAGGTACCTAACAGTTTGAGGGAATGTGGGGACCATTGAAATTTATACCTTTCCCGTAGGGTTAGGAGATCTAGAGGGGTGATGTTAACGTATAAGGCCTCGGTTTTAGATAAATTTAATTTATAATAACTTAGGGTTTTAAACTTAGAGATAATTTTGAAGACAGCTGGTACTGACCTATGTGGGTCTGTAAGTAATAGTGTTACATCGTCTGCATATAAGGAGATGGTATGTTGATGAGAACCTAACGAGAAGCCTGAAATATCCGGGTCTGATCTGATAGCCTGAGCGAGTGGTTCGATAGATAAAGCGAACAGGAGCGGGTAAAGGGGGCAACCCTGTCTCGTCCCGTTCGTTATGTCGAAGCTGATGGATTGAAATCCTATTCCCTTAACTCTGGCAGTCGGATTGGCGTAAAGAGCTTGAATTGCCGTAATGAATTGCTCCGGGATCCCAAAGGCACGTAGGGTTTCCCACAAGCACTCCCACCTCACCCTATCGAAGGCTTTCTCAGCGTCTAACGACAGGGCTAACGTGGGAGTATCTCCTCTTGCACTCTCCAATAATATGTCCAGAACGCGTCTTGTGGCGTCTGGACCTTCTCTCCGGGGTATAAATCCCACTTGGTCCGAGTGAACCAGAGAGGGAGTGATGCGGGAGAGACGGTTTGCCAAAATCTTAGCATAGAGTTTTGTATCTATGTTAAGTAAAGAAATCGGCCGGTAACTCCCACATTCCTGAGGATCCTTGCCTGGTTTCAGAATAGTGGTAATTGAGGCTTCAAGGAATTCTTTCCTAAAGCTACCCTTATGAAATACTTCGTTGAATACCCCACAAAGGATTGGGGAAATCTGAGTGGAGTATGATTTATAGAATTGGCTCGTAAAGCCATCTGGACCCGGGGATTTCGCTGTTTGAAGATCTCTGATGGTCAAGGTAACTTCAGCAAGGGAGATGGGAGACATCAAGTCTGTTGTATCTTTTTGGTCCAATTGGGGGAGATTTAGGGAGCGTAAATATTTACGAATGCCTTCTTAGTCAAGAGTTTTCGTGGGGTCTGAAGAGCTCAAATTATAAAGCTGATAGTAAAAGTGTTTGAAAGCCTCACCTATAGCAGACGGGGATGTAACACATCCTCTACTGGTATTTATGGCTGTAATTTTGGCTTGAGACGTCCGATTTCTAAGCTTCCTGGCTAACAAAGTGGAGGCTTTGTTACTATTATGATAATAAACTTGTTTAAGTCTTTCTAGGAAGTACTGAGTTTTATTGACTTCTAAAGTCCTTATTTGTTTTGTGATTTCTGAGATTTGAGTGTTTGTTGTAGTAGAGTAAGAGTTCGAAAGTTCGAGCTTCAGAGTTCTAAGTTGGCAGTTGAGAGAAGCGAGCGAAGCTCCCTGTGCCGACTTGATTTGGGAGGCCTTATCAATGAAAAAGCCCCTGAGATACACTTTAAGCGTAGCCCAAATCACTTCCTCCGACAAAGAAGGGGAGCGATTTTAATCTAAAAACATGGTGATGGCTGCTAAAGTCTCTGTCTTAATCTCCGGGGTTGTGACCAGGAAATTTTTGAGTCGCCAAGTGAAGCCAACCGCGTGTGGGGAATGGCTACCTAGTATAAATGTCAGAGAGTCATGGTCTGACCACGAAATTACCGAGATTGTAGCATCTGAGATCGTATCTAACAAACGAGAGCTCAAGAAAAAGAAATCAATCCTAGTATGGGATTTATGGGGGGACGAATAAAAAGTGTATTCTCGTCTATGCGGGTGAACCGCTCTCCACACGTCGTACAGGTTAAACTGCTTAATTAAAGCTTGAAAAGATACAGATAGAGGGTGTAGAGTCCTCTCTGAAGTGGAGATCGGGGGACCCATTCTATCTAACAGGGGGTTCCAGATGAGATTAAAGTCCCCTCCCCAAACCAATTCCCCCTGGGTCACAACCGACACTGACTCCAACAGACGTCTAAGAAATCTAATTTGGCCGGAATTGGGTGCGTAGATATTTACTAATGTAAATATCTTAGAGTTGAGTTTGCAGATTAAGATTATAAACCGTGCTTGCGGATCTTTTTCTATGTAAATTGGCTCATATTGGATAGAGGAACTAACCAGTGTAGCCACCCCTCTAGACTTGGTATGGAAGGACGCTGTGATTACAGTAGGAAATTTTCTATAGGAATACGTAAAATTTGTGTTAACAAGCCAATGTGTCTCCTGAATAAAGGCTACGTCAATTTTATTGCGTGAAAGCATAGTGAGTAGAAGGCTACGTTTGGTTGGGGAATTGAGTCCTTGGGTATTAAGAGTCAAGAACTTTAATTCTGACATTGTAAATGTATAACTGTATTTCTCCAAGTCTTATTATAGTAATCTATAAGAGGATTATGAAAATAGATTACTGTTCTCATATCAGTATAGCCCACTGGAAGAGCAAAGGGAGGGGGATGCAGTGGACAAAAGCCGCTCAAAGTGGGGTATAAAGGGGAGTTAAGGGAGGGGGTAATGGGGGGGGCGGAGTTGCTAATAAGATGTACTTTACGTGTAATGTGTTTGAGATGCGGGTATAGAGGTGCAGACCTTAAACAAAGGGAGAGAGGGGAAAGATAGGAATTAGTCTGAGGTGAGGGGGGAAAAGATTAGTTTAAGGTGTAGAAACTGAGAGGTGAGGGGGGGGTGCCTGGGCAAGGACCCTGCCCCACTTAGCAAGCTGAAATCAAAGAGAAAGGGAATAAAGACAAAAAGGGTAGGACTCCAAGGGTAACAGAGGTAGGACAGAAAATTAGTCCAACATACACTGAATAAAATGTAACAGACTAAACATACATAACTTTTCAAATATTTCAAATATAACCTTTAAAGCACAGTGAGGTCCTAACAATATAAGAACATTGTAAAGGTGGCCACTTTAAAGAGGCCATAACCTGTCCCAGCTATATATATGAACTCTTCTAAAGTAGTACATAAGTTATAGATAAATCACATATACATCTCTAACTATTGCAGCCTGGTTCTATATGTATGGTGACTTAAAAAAAAGAAATACCAGTATAGGAACAGCTAGATGTAAATTAACTTGTGAAATTCCTATCTATTCATCTCAAAATATTGTCTGAAAAACAAGGTAATGTAAACAGGAAATCGGGATTTTAATGGAAGAGTATAAAAGAGCTCCTTCGCTAAGAGGTGACTGCAGGATTAGCCTAGCAGTATCCGCCATATGAGGTAGCGGCCTGAGCTAATCAATCAATTAGAGGTAAAAATAAAGTCAACTATATGCATAACTAGCTTTCAAAATTAAGGGGGAGCGTACTTTGCATAAGCATACATTAGGACGTGTAAAACCAGTACGTCGACAGATGTGAATAAAATATCAAATGGAAGCTACCTAAAGTGGAATCTAGGGATTAAAGCAAGTCTCATCTAACATGAAATCTAAGCTAAGAGTCATCATCTTTCAAGGTGAGAGGGCTACGTGGAGTGTGAAATCATGTACCCTAGGTGGTCATTGTAGATGGTAAAAATTGGATGCATAAAATTATACAGTGAGTACAAGTATGCAATAAACATTTAAACACAATAGATAAACAGTCAGTCTCTATAATTGGTATTATTACTTTACGTTACCCATCCATCTTCTTCAGATTACTGGGAGTTGCAAGTCCTGGAGAGTTTAATAACACCAGAACTTAGAAGGTACCTTAGAAAAATAAGAGTCAAAAACATAATAGGAGCATAATGGTGGGAGAGAGGTTAGTTCAACAGGAGTGTGCTTTAAAAAGTTCATCAGTAAAAAAAAGAAAAAAGACAAAAAAAAGACAAAAAAAAACAAAAAGGCAGTGTGTAGGTCGTTAAATCTGTTCCCTTAAAATTGAGATTTTTTCGACGACAGTGAGGGTGAGGGATCTTCCCTTGTAGATTGAAAGCAGAAGGTTTGGTGTAAAGGCCGCCAGGTGGCCGCCATGGCATTGAGCTTCTTAGGAAGGTCCTGAGGAGCAGAAGACTGGTTATCAGTCAGAAGGAGTTTCAATGACTGCAAGATCTGGAAGCCTTGTTCAAGAGTTGTAATGGTATATGGGACTTCATTAAATTGAAAAAATAGACGGACAGGAAAACCCCACCGATATTTAATATTGTTATTACGAAGGCATAGGGTGATCTGGTGAAAGAGTCTTCTCCTAGATAGAGTGTGGGCTGAAAGGTCAGGGAAAATCGGTATGTCTTGATGTGGATCCTTCAGGTTCTTGTTCTGAAATGAAGCTCTGAGGACTTTCTCTTTGAAGGTGAAGTAGTGCAAACGCACAATAACATCTCTTGCCGCTCCCATGGGGGCATTTCTTGGTCTAAGGGCTCTATGAGCTCTGTCAATAAGGCTCTCCTGTGAGGAAATAGAACCAAGAAGTTCTGTAAAGAGTGACTGGAGGTAGTTAGAGAGATCTGCAGGGCCAATTTCTTCAGGATTCTGAGGTTGTTCCTACGAGATCTGTCCTCCTGGTCGGCTAATTTAGTTTCTAGGCCGGTTATCATTTCTGCTAACGATTGGGTGTAGCTTAGCAGGTTGGAGTGATCTACATGAAGATCTTCTTGCTTTTTCTCTAGTGATTCTGTTCTCTCCCCCAGTAGGGAAACATCTCTCTTCAACTCAGACACGGAGGCTTTAAGTTCTTGCTTCAGAGATGTATAATGTGAGTCCATTTTAGTTGAGAGATCTTTAATGGATTCAAGGATAGAAGAAGAGGAATGGGAAATCCTTTCTGTAGAGTGAGAGAGAGACCGGTGCGGTCCTTTAGCTGAGGTAATTGAGTCTCGTTAGTCCTCATCAGATAGATCCTGTTCAAAAGTGTTCTTATTTGGGAAATGGTCCGAAAGGGTCCGTTTCGGCAAGTCTCCATGTTTCTGTTTCTTTCTCTGCGAGTGAGCCATCTTGCTCATAGTTAAGTTGAGAGGTCAGGAACTTTCTAGAAGATGTTGCAGAAATGATTTCAATGCTAAGGTGTGTAGCAAGGTATATGTGTCAGGCACCCCCCAAGTGATGGCGCCTAGCCCAGCATGAAGCAGAGATTCGCTAATTAGAAATTTATTGCGTGGTCTGGAAAGAGTCTCTCACAGCTTCTAAGTTGTTCTGACATCACAATCATTCAGTTTTGATTAATGTTGTTATAACCAATGTAGCAGTATAAAACGTCGCTCTCTTCCGAGCAAGTAGAGGTAAAGGAGATTGGGATATGACCCGTGGGCACAGTGGGCCAACGGGAAAGGGAGGGGAGAGAGGGCAGAGTGATGTGGCGGTAGTAAGTTTTACAGCAAAGGCTCAAAAGAGAAAAAATCAGAGAGGTTGGTGTGATATTGTAAAAATCAGGGGTGAAATCTTGAATAGCAGAGAACCCAGGAGATTTATAGTGGAGGTTGCTTGTGAATCTGTAAGTCCAGATTGTAGCAATGGACTACACTTAATAAAATGTGGTGGAAAAAGTCTCTCCTAAGTTACAAAATTCCAAGCTGAGGTTGTGCTGGGCACTGTGGTATTCGCTTGCTGTTATGGGTGACAACCAATTTATGTGGGGTAGATGTTTATATATAAAGATTACTTAATATACACTTTAATGTGTTGGCAGCAAACAGAGGGATGTCTCAGGTATAAACAGAGAGCCAGCTTGAGTAAAAGGGTGTAAGACCTTGCTGTAAATAATTGACAGGTAGTGTAATCTTTCCTGTCTGGTTCACAGTATTCTTAGCTAGCAATATACAGTGAGAGAGTGTCCTAAAAAACTCTCACTTCACTCATTGGGGTAACGCTGAAACAAACTGGCTCCTCTGTGTTGCAATACTATGTGTGGACTGACTGCTTACCCCGAGGATCTGCGTATCAAAGTCTGCTGAGTCACCACACAGTCAGCGGTGACAGGATGAAGGCTCCAGTGGATAAGCTGGAGAGCGCTTGTCACTGTGCAGGTGCCCAGGAGCAAAAGGCCAGATGAACAAGGGGGCCCGTGATCTTATTGAGAACCGGTGCGTGACATAAGGCTTTCCTGTAGGCGGTGTTGAGAGGATTGCACACCGGGTAAATCGGAAGGCTGCGCTCTCGCTGTGTGACCCTTAAGGGGTGGCCCGGGTAAGCCGAGAGTGCGCGGGTGTCCAGTGGAGCGGGAGGTAGCCTAAGGTTTGAGAGGTCCAAGTGTTGTCCGGCTCTGTCCGCGATACCTGACTGGGAGGTAGTACAATCCGGAAGTCCCTGTTAGTACTGCTGCAGCTTGTGGCGCAGTAGAAATTTCCTCCAACAGTCCAGTAAAACGGGTCTTTTAAAATGTTTTCTGTGTCCAGAAGGCCAACCGGAACGGTCCCACTAGGGTTAGGAAGGTAGTGGGTAGAAAATAAAAAGAACTTAGAAGGGAATTAAAAGCAAAATTGCGTTTGGTCTGCAGAGCTCATAAAAAGCGTGACTGCTTGGTGTCGTGGCAAACTCCGCCCCCTATTTGCATTATTTTAAAACATTGTTATTGATCCATTACTTTTTACTTGATTACTTGGGTATTGGGGCATATCTATCAAGCTCCATACGGAGCTTGAAGCCCCGTGTTTCTGGCGAGCCTTCAGGCTCACCAGAAACACCAGTTATGAAGCAGCGGTCTAAAGACAGACATTGCCGCAGTTCAATCCGATTGAGT
>CAJPDP010383152.1:0-11145 GCA_905336975.1 Bombina variegata variegata
GATCACTTTCTGTCAGCGACGAGTCTGCATTATACTGTTGAGTTAGTACTGATCACCTGCCCAGCTGCCTGTACCATACCTCATATGTTTGAGGGTATAAAGTGTGAGTGAGTTTTTTATAAATGTTAATTAAACTTATTTTTAAATGATACTACTCTTAGATCAGTCCCTTGCGCTCCTGTTTTTCTTTGTTTTTTTTCGTTCGTTATCTAGCACCACCCTATCCTGCCGGTGTGTTTTCACAGGAGCTGCAGTGTGGACTGATAGAAAAGGATTTGAAACTTGTGATTCACGCATATCCTTTTCTGTGTGTTATATTTACTATTATTAATGAGATAATTATGTATTTTTTGGGACATGTTTAGATATAAATGCATATATATCAATTGAGAGGGAGAGGTACTTTTTCAGTATACATTGGTGAATATAAACATTCTTTATTCTTTTTTATCACAGGATATTCTTCATTATACTGATTGTGTAAATATTTAATATTGGGGGTTTTAGGAACCTTTTCTCATCCTTGTACCTCTCAAGTTCTCAACACCACACACTATTATTGATTTCCCACAAGTGGCCACTCTTTTATAAGCAGATCCTAGGGTCTTGCTTTTTTCAGCACTTTTTTTTCAAAATTAGAGATAGTTACATTCGGACACTGATATCTTTCAGGAATCCCTGAATATCCCTTGGCATGTATATATATTTTTTTTAGAAAACAACCCAATGTATTGATCTAGGCCCATTTTGGTATATTTCATGCCACCATTTCACCGCCAAATGCGATCAAATAAAAAAAAAATCATGAACTTTTTCACAAACTTTAGGTTCTCATTGAAATTATTTGCAAACAGCTTGTGCAATTATGGCACAAATGGTTGTAAATGAAGTTATAAAGCAGCGGTCTAAAGTCCACTGCTCCATAACTTGTCCGCCTGCTCTGAGGCGGCGGACAGAAATCAACCCGATTGAATACGATCAGGTTGATTGACACCCCCTGCTAGCGGCTGATTGGTCGCGAATATGCAGGGGGCGACATTGCACCAGCAGTTCACAAGAACTGCTGGTGCAATGATAAATGACGACAGCGTATGCTGTCGGAATTTATCGATGTGCAGCGGACCTGATACGCTACTTCGTATCATGTCCGCTCGCACATTGTTAAATATACCTCTTAGTGTAGAGATCAGCCTCCCACCTGACACAAAAATTGTATTTCTTTATTCATTTCATAGAGTGGCATTTTCTCATGTTTAGGTTTTTCTAAAAACTAAAGTTATTTTTTAAAAATACACAGAAAAAATGGCAAACAGCTAAAGGTGTCTCTAGCTCAGGAAAATGTGTAAAATGGCTCAGCAGTAAAGGAGTTAGAATCTATAGGGGAAACTCAAATGCATTTTTCCCAGCATTCCCTGTCTAGTGGAAACCCTGTTTACTAAGGTTTTGTGTGGTGAAATGTGCAGATATGCTATACAGTGACCTAATGTGTATCACAGAGAACATTAGAATAGTATAATTGAGCTGTGCATTACTATTTTAGTTTTACATCTCTTTAAATCTTTTCATGCTATAGCAGCACAAAATGAGACTGGATATAAACGGATCTTTCAGAAAGATATGAAGACCTACATTTTTCATACTCAAAGCAGTTCATGCATACACTTTGCAAGCAAGCTATTCCTAGTATAGCTTCAGCTGAGGTTTAGGCTTCAGAATTGTATGTAGAGAATAAAACCACACTGATTCATGCAGGTCAAATAATAAAGTACTCGCATCTGCTATTTATAAGTTTCTTTCTTTTCCTCTTTTATTCTCTAGTTCTCGCTCCTTTTTTCTTTCTTTTTACTCTTTTTGATTGAGTTTCTCTGTTTATTTTTCTTTCTTTATTACAAGCTATTCCTAGATTTACTCTTCAAAAGCAGAGATGACAAAGATCCCAGCCGGAGGTGCGCTTGTGGCCGCAAACAGAGCGAGAAAAAAAACCGACCTGGCATCTGATTGGCCAACTAACGCTATAATAAGGAGCAAGTGTTTGGATAGTGCATCTAGCCTGACGGAACAGCACTATTGTTGCTGAGAAACGCGTCGCTACTGCCACTTTTTGTGTGACAAATAAAGTATATACTTTTACACTATCCGTGCTCCTGGATTTTTACTTTTATTTGAGCTTGCGGTCTTCATTCTAACTGCATCCTCCATTGGTCTCAACCGATTGGCTCATCCGGTCACCTGCCTCCACGTCAGACGCTTCCGGATGCCTTTCTGAGTCATACGGGCGACTGTGTGGGTTCTGTGCTGTACTGGACGGCACTCCGATTGTGCCGCTGCATCTGGTGAGTTGCCACTACTAGAGGCTCTGGATCCTCTTACTGCCTGCTCCAATAGACTGTACTACTCGATGTGGCGCCTCTGTTTTTTCTCCACAGGTCTCCTCTAGATTTACTCTCCATTTCTCTGACAAACGGATTTCATTATACTTAGGCTTTCAGAAACTGAGCAAAAATATTGTTTTAGTTTAGTACAAGTGGAAGAGCAGGGTGCATTATCTTCTGCAGAACCTTGAGCAAAGAATAACGCACAATTTGGTATTACAAGTGGAAGTTAAATATTATTACCATATTATCTAAACATGGTGATTTTTTTTTAGCGCATACCATAATTTTAAAGGAATAGCACAGGGAGCGCTATTAACTCACTCAGTGTGGTCGTATTAGAAGTGGTGATAGATGTCTATTATGTGAGAGATTAAAGATTAGCACACAATCTGGTATTACAAGTCCATGGTTAAACTGAATAACCAAAAAATGTTTAGCATGGCCGGCAACCCTTTAGCGTGCCCAATTACTTTAATGGATAGTGAAGTCGCTCTAAAGATACACGTTGAAAGTTATACAGCACTTAAAAAGCGTGACATGAGACCTAAAGTAAAGTGTTAGGGCTACAAGAAAATTAAATTAAAACACATGTAAAACCTATTACAATTATGGGAGTGTAGGGTATCAAGGTCTCCTGTAATGGAATTAAGGGCCTGTGCAATCTTAGGTAGTAAAAATCCCTGGTTCAGTGTGTGATGGCAACATTGTTGCAAAGTAAGGGGAGGGCCCAGACTCACCAGTTATAAGGCCAGTTCTAGAAGGATCCGGCCTCTTGTTCCTGGGATTTTCAACAAAGAAAGTTTCTATTGAAGTCTTTGCCAGCTCTTCATCCTCCTTAGCAGTGATGTCTTGAGCCAAGGGGAATGCAGCATTACCTCAGCACTTCAGGGATGAGGCTGCAGCATCTTCACGCAGGACTGCACCTAAGGGGCAACAGGAGGAAGAGAATGTGGATTTCGTGCCTCCAACACTCACCAAGGACAGGCCTGTATCCTCAGCTCTCCCCCTAAGGCCCAATCCATTGACCGACCCACCTCCCCCTGCAAATGTGTCCCCGAGGCCTAGTACTGTTATGGTGGTGGGGGCTGGGGAACGTAGGGGGGAGGAGCCGGCATCCCCAAACTTACAGAGGGCATTGGAGGTGGGTGTTGGGGCCCTCACATCCTCCGGACTTTCCCAGGAGGCTGCGGCCACAGTCGTTGGCCTATTCAGTGCCCTGTCAGCAGCAGTGGTGATGCCTGTGGCTGTTGGGCCTACACTCGTTAGTGGGCCTACTGGCTTGGCCCCTGGTCTAGGTCCAGTAGCATCTGGGGACCCCGTAGCTCCTCCCGTGTCCGGCCAATTAGTGCAGGTCCAAGCTCTTACCAAAGGCCTAAATTGTGGCCTAGCACCAGATGCTCCCACTTTCGGTTGCACGCTCCCGGGGCCTGATGCGTATGACGTCACTTCAGGAAATGATGCACGAAGGTCGGAAGTGTCAGGACCGGCGGTGAGAGCAACGGTGGTGCGGAAGAAGCCCAGCGGTGCCCTGTCCACAGGTGAGTGGGGGGTATCCAGGCACGGTAGCTCCGCTGCGCAATACTCTGCAAAGGCCATAAGAGGCACCAGAGTTACGTTGCTAAAAAGGGGATATGGTGGTAGCACGGGTCCTGAAAGGGGTGCAAGGCCCATCAGGGCCAAGGATGTATGCATGTCTGGACCTTACAGGGGAACAGCGAGAGCGGATCAATTCAGTGTGGGTGCTGGTGGTAGTGGGGCAGCATTTGAGCATGGTGCGGGATACAGAGCTCAAAAAAGGGCAGTATTGATGCCGCGCAAGACTTTAGAAAAAGGCACTAGGCCACAGAACCAGCAAGGCATGGATGTGGCGATGAGTGAGATTAAATGTGAAGGGGATTCTGTGAGGATAAGTGGGATGACAGTGTACAATGAGCCTAGAATGTCTACCCCCTCCCGCGGACGCAGCAGGGGTTAATTTGTGGCCGGCCTGGATACTCCCCTCTCTTTTATCTCTACTTCACAGGAAATGAAGAACCCCTCAGGGGAGGCTGAGTCATCAGGAAGAGCCGGATCAGCTACAACGGATGGGCCAGTTGAAGGGATGTCGAGACCAGCTGCGGCAAGTGCAGGCCCTTCCACCTCTATGGCTGGTGAGACATCCTTATTGCACATTTAGTGGGGATTCTAGCACAGATTCAGACTCTAATGGGGGCAAGAAGCTGGGGCTTAATACCAAAGGTCAGAGGCGCATGTTCAGAATGCTGAAATTGCTAGTGGTGGATCGTAACCAGAGTAGGGGTTTAGTGCCAGCAGGGCATTCACTCAAGGCAGTGGCGCAAAGCACGGTACCAGTTGGCGCCAATAGGGAGGCTGTGACCGCTGTTAGCCATCACACGCAGGATAGTACAATCAGCACTAGGAGGGTAGCGGTACAGGGGGACTCTTACCCCTGCAAGATCTATTCACATCATGCGCACTTGAAAGCGAAAATGGTCCAAAAAATTAGGGACCATAGATATGTTAATATGTTTGAGCTGTCCCTGGAGGCACATAGAGAAAAAGAGTGTAGCGAGGACACGACAGGGCCCAAAAAGATTCAATGCCCCGACACATTCGAGGAATGGAGGCGTTGTTTCAGAGTTTTCTCCTCCTGTTATGTAGAGCAGAGACCTGAGGCGGCGGTAGATATCATTAAATATACTGATATCATCGAGTATATATATATATATATATATATATATATATATAACAGGTTTGGAGAAGGGATGTGGAGAGCCTATGACAATGAGTTTAGGCATAAGATGGTGGGCAATCCCATCCTTAATTTCGGGGTTAAGGACCTGGACCTGTGGTCTCAACTTGGGCTGGAAAAGGGCATGTCAGTGGGCCTCCCCGCACGCGTGGAGTTTACCAAACAACAGGGCCTGGTTAAAAGCAGCGGCAGGGAACAATGAGAAGCAGTGAGATAAAGGGGCTTCTTGCTCCTTTCATCATGCCTGCATGTACTGCGGTGGACAGCACCCGGGCACGGACTGCCCAAAGAGGAAAGAGGGTGGCACCAATCGGGGACCACAAAAAGGGGGAGCTTACCAGAAGGGCTCCAATGCCGCTGAAGCTGGATGCAATTAGGCCCTGGCTAGCAGCATACCCGAATAGGGAGGCTGCCGACCTGCTTCTAGAGGGTATCGGGTTCGGGTTCAGGATTCCCACACAGGGGGCGGTGCTGGGGTCTACCTCGCATAGTAATTTAAAGTCAGCATACGAGATGCCATGGGAAGTTAAAGCTAAGCTGGCTAAAGAAATTTCCCTAAGTCGGTTTGCATGCCCATTTAGTGACCTGCCACTTTCTTCTTTGGTGATCTCCCCATTGGGGGTGGTCCCTAAGAAGTATCCCGGGAAATTCAGGCTGATCCAATATCTATCTTACCCAAAAGGCGGTTCAGTGAATGATGCGATCGACACAGAGGTTTGTTCGGTAAAATATCAGTCATTCGACCAGGCATTGAAGCTGGTCCGGGGAGCGGGGCCGCAGCTTGACATTGAGTCGGCATTCAGGTTACTTCCCATACACCCCGCATCATTCAGCCTGATGGGTTGCAAATTTGAAGGGCATTATTATGTTGACAAATGCCTCCCAATGGGGTGCTCAATCTTGTGCACTTACTTTGAGGATTTTAGCACATTCCTGCATTGGGCGATAGTCACAGCAGCGGGAGGGGGTGCAGTGGCACATTACCTGGATGACTTCCTGCTGGTGGGCGGCGCTGAGTCCCAGGATTGTGCTAAACTCATGGCGGTAATGAGGGAGTTGATGGCAGAGTTCGGGGTACCCCTTGCAGAAGATAAGACTCAGGGGCCATGTCAGGTTAACATTCTTGGGCATCGAGATAGACATTGCTGCAAGGCTCTGTTGCCTCCCAGAAGAAAAAGTGGATACGATGCTTGCCGCTGTTAAGAGAGCGGTTGCGGCGTCAAGCATGACCGTAAAAGAATTGCAAACGGTATTGGGTCTCCTCAATTTTGCGTCCAAAGTTATACTCATGGGGCGCGTGTTCAATAGGAGGATGGAAGCTAAGCTTACCGTCCAACAGCAAACACGGTTGATTAGGGTGTTGGATGACATGCGTGCAGATCTGAGGGCCTGGGAACAATTTCTCATTAACTTCAATGGGACTTTACTATGGCGCTCCCCGCAAGCATCTAGTTAGGACAATGGAGCGCGGAACCATGGCCGTTAGCATGGATCCAGTCGGGGCTGACTAGGAATCTAACGCTGTTAGAGCTCTTTCCTATAGTTGTAGCCGTGGAACTGTGGGGGTCAAACCGGTTTATTGTGTTTTGGAAGAACAATGCTAGCGTCGTCTTTTTAATTAACAGACTGTCAGCTTCTTCGCCAGTTGTAGTTAGATACATCCGTCCCCTAGTCTTGAGATATTTTTAATATAACATCCAATTCACAGCGAGGCATGTCCCAGGGGTAATTAACACCTTAGCGGACGCGTTATCAAAATTTCAATGGGAACAGTTCCGTAGGTTTGCTTCCAATGCATCGGCGAATGACTTACCCTGTCCCCCTTCTCTTTGGCAGTTAGCAGGGCATGAAATTCCATACAGCACCTAGTCCGGGCATAGCTGGCTACTCCCAACACTGGCGGGAGTGAGAGGGTTTATGCTTGGCGCATTGAACAGTCATAGCGGAAGGCCCTAAAGCATTGTTTCTAGAATGGCTAGCTAGTATGAGCAAGCAGAGGGTCAAAAAGGGAGCCGTGTCAGGTAAACTATAAGCAATATCCTTTTTTTAGCAACCTCTTGGAATACCCTAATGTCACTAAAGCTTTCATGGTGAGGCAGGTTGTCAAAGGCTGGGGCAGGTTAGAACAGAGGACCGCTGATGCGTGCGAACCTGTCACATTGCAGAGGCTATCCAAACTGCTTGGCACTCTGGAATCAGTGTGCACAGGTGCATATGAAAGGGCCATATTTAGCTGCGCCTTTGTGTTAGCATTTTTTGGCACTCTGCGACTGGGAGAGATGGTTGCTGCCTCTAAGCAGGCGGGCGAAACAGGGATCCAATCTGCACATGTCAAGTGGGCGGGGGATAACATGCTTTTGTTCATCCCACGTTCTAAGACAGATCAGGATGGAAAAGGGGCTTGGGTGACCCTTAGTCCTGCAGCGTTATGATGAGGGATTGAATCTATTCAAAAGTTAGGCAGATGGAAGTCCCAGCATTACAGATTGCATGCCTGCCCCCCATCAGAGGCTTAAGGGTGCAGGTTCAGTTGTTCATGTTGCCCGAGTTGGCCTCGACGAGTTAAATGGTTCTAGTTTATAACTATTTTAATCTGTTGTAGGTATTAATAGGGGCCCTATGCAAATATGGATAGTAGGGCACTCTTTTTTTTTTCTTTTTTTTTTTTTATATATTTATTTATATATCAACGGATAAATACATATCACAGATCAAATGTCAGTATCACAGTTCATACTTCACAATATTGTGACAAAAGAAAATAGAAGGAACCGTGTCTTCTATCCTACATTCATCTCATTGATAAGTTTTATAAGCAATATAGAATAAAAATAAAAGAAAAAAGGATAGAGAGAAAAAAAAAGAAATAAAAAAAGGGGTGCCCCTCCCTCCTCTAATAGTTGTCTCCTTAACTTGGGAACTCATTGTTTGCAATTGCTGTTTCGAAGTATATAGAACCTCTAAATGGTGCAATTAACTGTTTCTGGCTTTCTTCTGGTAAATCTGAAATTATATTTTTCCATTTTTTTAAAAACCTATTTATCTGGATTTCAGAACTAACTGAAATGTCCATCTGTTCTAATATAATTTGATTTTGTATTTTTTGTTTAAATTCTCTCAGACTTGGGGAT
Organism: Bombina variegata variegata; assembly: GCA_905336975.1. Taxonomy (NCBI): domain Eukaryota; kingdom Metazoa; phylum Chordata; class Amphibia; order Anura; family Bombinatoridae; genus Bombina; species Bombina variegata. Next base: position 8,259 of record CAJPDP010383152.1, read on the forward strand.
TTGTCTGAACTCCAATATTTAAGAATCAGGAGTCTACCTGATATAACTATTCAATTTAATAAACGTAAATTCTTAAAAAAGTATCCCTTCCTAGCAAAGAAAAAAATAAGTTCATCCAGTGCACTCTTACGTGCACTGGGTAGCTTTGCTAGGCTATCTCCCATCCTGACGGGCAACAGCTGGGGTTTTCGGTGACAAGGGCCTCGGTGAGATAGTTGGGTCGCAGAGGCTTACAGTGGAACAGTTTGCCTTCCCTCCTTCAAGATGCCAGACGCAGATGGGGCCAGCCCCATATTATCCTTCTCCATATGGGGGGCAATGACTTCAACATCGGCGCTTCCCTCCTTCAAGATGCCAGACGCAGATGGGGCCAGCCCCATATTATCCTTCTCCATATGGGGGGCGAAAGGACTTCTCAATTTTATAAAAGCTTACATCATCAATTTAATGCATCCCGTAAATCTCAATATCCCACCATACTGCCCTCTTTCAATGTGCCACCCCCTTCAAAATTAAAAAAAAAATCTTTAGGGTGGTAAAATCTATGCTATAGGCTCCATGTACAAGTAGTGAATGTGGTCTTTGGCGGCCTGGCGGTGCATGGTTGCCTAACACAGTGTAGGAAGCAGCAGTCATATGACAGCTACTTCTTAACCTCTCGGCCACCTATATTGTGAACATGTTCAGGGTGATTGACAGGCCCTTGGGAGCAGGAGACAAGGTTGCACAAGACAATCTTTGTATACTAGTAAATGCGGGCAGTGGACGCTATATGTGAAGACAATAGTACATGTTCCCATGTTGGGAACCTTGTCCATCTGTCCATTAGAACATGGATCTCTATGAATGTAAAAAAAAATTCTGTAATAGAATCTAAAATTATTAAAGGGACAGTCAACATCAAAATTGATATTGTTTAAAAAGATAGGTAACGCCTTTACTACCCATTCCCCAGCTTTGCTCAACCAACATTGTTATATTAATATACTTTATAACATTTAAACCTCTAAATGTCTGCCTGTTTTTAAGCCACTACAGATAGCCTCTTATCACATGCTTTTTTATTAGCTTTTCACAATAAGAGACTGTTAATCTATGTGGGCCATATAGATAACATTGTGCTCTCTCCCATGGAGTTGTGCATGACACTGCACTAATTGGCTAAACTGCATGTCAATAGATAATAAATTAATAGCCATGTGATCAGGGGGCTGTCAAAAGAGGCTTAGAAGATACAAGATAATCACAGAGGTGAAAAGTATTTTAATATAACCATGTTGGCTGTGCAAAACTGGTGAATGGTTTATTAAAGGGACAGTCTACACCTAAGTCATCTTAAAGGCTTACCTTAGATTAAGCTGCAACTAGCCTATTGCACCTTTTCTATGTCATGCAGCAGGAACAGTTAAAAAGTTATTTTAAAATGAATAGTTTTTCTAGACAGTTTGAAATTTCTGCCAAGTTTAGCCCACTGATGATCCCACAAGTTCAGCCCACATGATCTGGGCTGCATATGGCATCCAATCACAAAAGGCTCACTTTTTGGATTCAACAGACTTTCAATGCTATTCAGCAGAGTGTCTAGAGTCAGCCCAGATAGTGATGTCATCAATGGTCCGAGCATGGCAGCAATTTTAAACTGGCCAGAAACACTATTCGTTTTAAAATACATTGTTTACTGTTCCTGCTGCATTATATAGAAAGGGTGCAGGAGGTGTTTTGCAGCTTAATCTAAGGTAAGACTTTAAGATGACTAAGGTGTAGATTGTCCCTTTAAGGGATTATCTATCTTTTTAAATAATAACAATTTTAGAGTAGACTTTCCCTTTAACGATTTAAAATTGTGACAATCAAAAACATTTTTACCTACCCCTTATAACATCCAATAGTTCAAGTCACTCTCCATTATAATCAATGGAGCAGCGTATGTCTCATTACTGTTTACTTCTTGGCACAAGTTCCTGTGAAGGTTACCGATATCTCAAAAACATCTTCAAAACTTTACTGAAGTGACTTAAAGCTAATAAACAAACCTCATTCTATAGAACAGCCCCCTCTTAGATATAAAGAAAAGTGATAGAGAAATAAAAGCAAGATAACCTCATCAACTTTGTAATAGCGAGAGAGACACAAGCACAAGAAGAGAGTGATCACAGGGACAGTAGAGTCATTATGAATTCCACACTCGGCTGAGGTGTAGGTCAAAAATCGTCCAAGGCTAACCCCTAGACATAGGCATACGCCTATCTCAGTATGCTCTTATCAAAAGGAGTTACGTTTTTACAAAGGAAACCAAGAGAAATAGGTAAATAAGGTTGTTTAAAAATCAAAAGTTTAATTTTGACTTAAATGTCCCTTTAAAATTAGACATGTGCATGGCGAAAAAATTCGGTTCGGTTCGTTTTGGATCGATTCAGATTTTTTTGAATTTCGGTTCGGATCGATTCGAATTCGGAAAAATTCAAATCAATTCGTTTCGGATTCGTTTTGGATTTATTCAGATTCAAATAAATTCGGCTGTATTCGGTTCGATTCGGTTCAGTTTGGAAATTCCGAATTTCGGTAAGTGTTAGGTGGGATGTGCTGTGTATTAGACTAGTATTATGTACTGTATATTAGGTGTAACCCATAGCAGAGTGATATAACCTAATATACTGTACAATACTAGTGTAATCCATGCCCATCCGAATCTATCAAATAAATCTGAATAAATCCGAACTAATTCGGATTTATTCGTTAGATTCAGCACTATTTTAATTTGGAAATTCGAATCGATCCGAATCCCGAATTTTATGAATTCGGACGAATTTCCGAATCGATCCGAACCGAATCGCACATGTCTATTTAAAATAAGCTGTTCTAAATATATCTGTATACTTTTTCATTA
>CAJPDP010383195.1:0-11447 GCA_905336975.1 Bombina variegata variegata
TATTGCTCGCCGAATTCAGCGAGGTCTGGCCGACCTGATTCACAGTGTCGGATCAGGTCCGCCAGACCTTGATAACTATAGGCCTTTGTATACTACTGTATTTGATTAATCTGTCTTCCTTGGTTGCCATCTTGTATAAATTCATATTAGATGATTATTTGTTTACTTATGCAAAAAATCTTTCAATAAAACAATTTTGGGGAAAAAAAATAAAAAAAATATAGGCCCCTTATTTTTGAGAATGTGTGAGGACCACGTTCTCACGCCTTCAGGGTCTCCTATTCAGTTTCCACTGCAAGAATTAACATTGCACAAGCTTTTTCTTGTACAGTCCTGACCCCTGCTCTCACTCAACCAAATGCGTGAATCATCTTGAATGAATAAATCCAGGATATTTCATTTCATTTAAATATTATTTTACTGAGGTTTTGCACAGAAGAAACACAAAGTAAATGTCCAATGACAAATATCGGTCTCAATACAATGAAATTAATAAATAAAAAGCAGAAACATAATAGTTGACAAAATATAAACTGAAACCTCTATTTTATAGATTTAGTAGATTACTTGAATGACTAATTGGCTGACCATTTATGGGCCTTATGATGTAGGTAAGCTGGTGGAACGTGATAGTCATATCAGAGACCCTAGGGTCAAATGGCACTTAGTGGATAAAACAACAATAGCAGTATATACATTTGTGTTAAATTTAAAATTGTTTTCCAATAGGTGTAGAAATATCTATGTAACTGGTACAAAGTATCATAGCAGCTCTTAATAAAGATTTTTTGACTTTTAACTGGATAATAGACCCGACCTCCTTTTTTGCTTAAATAAGTTCATAGTCTGTTATAAGTCTGACTATATGCAGGTTTAATAAGCAGATGCAGTTGAGTAAGAGCAGGAAACTGCAGCAGTATGTCAAGCAAAAAAGTTAGTCTGTAGCAGTTTGCAAAACAAGCTTAACTTGATAGCCAGAAATCCTTAAGGAAAATAAATTAATTAGTACTTGTACAAGCTGAGCTTCCGGTAACATGAATTCCTGAGAACCGATGAGAGCAGGTCAGCGGTGAGTAGGGAAGACAAGGAGGAAGTTGATCACTGCAAGTTAGAGTTCCAGCAGCACCGCTGCTTATGCTCCAATTACATCACAAGTCTGCGACAGGAAGATCAGTGAGGCAACCAGATTGAGGATAGCGGTGAGAGGATCAGACAAACATGTTCCAGGCTAGGAGCAAGGCCAGTGTTAACCCCAATAAGACAGGCAGGAAAGCTTCAGAGGAATAACTTGTCCGTGTAGCCTTGCAAGAGGTGAGGAGGAATGGCTTAAAGATTTACTACTATGGAAAGGGGAATCCACCTTCTCATAGATCAGTAAGAATACAAAAATTACCAAGCAATGAGTGTCAGGGGGAGGGCACTTTTATAGCAGCTGATGGTGTAGGATTACAACCTTAATGGGGAAGTGTGAAGCACAATAGGAGACATGACATGACAGAACTCCCCCTCAAGGAGCCGCCCTAGCGGATCAAGGATGAGGCCTCTCCGGATGTCTCTGATGGAAAAGGGACACAAAATGGGGAGCTGACAGATTAGAGACAGGCTCCCAGGAATCCTCATCACAACCAAAATCCTTCCAATGGACCAGGTACTGTAGGACATTTTGATGGTAACGAGAGTCCAGGATAGAGTCAACTTCATACTCAACATCTTGGAACAAGGGTACAATGATGTCAGGGGCCTGAACTGAAGATCTGAGTGGATGATAAGGCTTAAGTAATGACACATGAAAAGTGGGATGAATGTGAAATAAGTTACAGAGTTGGAATTGGTCACCTTGGTTATCTCATATGGTCTGATAAATAGTCCACCAAGCTTCTTACTAGGTATACATAATTTCAGGTATTTAGTAGAGAGCCATACCTTGTCCCCAACCTTGTATTCTGGGGCTGGCCGTCTACGCAAGTTTTAGTAATGCTTCTGCTTGGCTTGTGCTAGTTATAAATGTTGCTGTAACTGCTTAAAACCAAGAGCAATAATTTTAATTGTCTCATTGACCAGAGGTGTAGATGTTTCAGTGTGTGGGTACAGGTGAAAACTAGGATGGAATCCATAGTTTGCATAGAATGGGGAGACCTGAGTTGAAGACTTCACCAAGTTATTATAGGCGAACTCAGCGGTAGGAAGTAGGTTAGCCCAGTTATCTTGTTCTGAAGTACAGAAGCAACGGAGGTATTGTTCCAAACATTGGTTTGCTCTTTCAGTTTGTCCATTTGTCTGGGGATGGTAAGCTTTAATGAGCCTCCTATCTATGTGGAGAGTTTGGCATAACTGTGTCCAGAATTTTGAGGTAAATTGAGTACCTCTATCTGAGGTGATGGAATTCGGGAATCCATGTAATTTAACAATGTGATTCAGGAAGAGGTTAGCGGTTTCAGAGGATGTTGGCAAAGAATGACTAGGAACAAAATGCACCATTTTAGTGAACAAGTTCACTACTACTATGATTGTGTTGTTGAGTTCTACAATGAAATCTATTGCTATGTCCTTCCAGGGTCTATCTGAGATTGGAAGGGATATAAGGAGGCCATAGGGTTGATTTCTTTGTAGTTTGCACTTAGTACAGATCGGGCAGGATTTAATGTATTCTTTTACATCTTTTGACATGTGTGGCCACCAGTAATCTCTTTTCAGGAGGTGTATGGTTTTGTGAAAATCTGGATGTCCCGCAATGGGTGAATCATGCACCGCACTTAGTATGTCCGGTGTTAAGGCTCCATAACCTGTCCGCCTGCTCTGAGGTGGCGTACAGAAATCAACCTGATCGAATACGATCGGGTTGATTGACACCCCCTGCTAGCAGCCGATTGGCTGTGAATCTGCAGGGGGCGGCATTGCACCAGCAGTTCACAAGTTCACATCATATCATGTCCATCCGCACTATCATAAATAGACCCCCATATCTCTAATCCTGATGCAGAGATATGGTATCCCAGAAATATGATGGTATCAGTATTAAAAATTCATTTTCTAACTTGTCATAAAGACGGTGATCACGTAATCTGGATAAGACCATTCTAACTTGTTTAATGTGGTTTTGTAAATTATCTGAATATATGACAATATCATCAAGGTAGTTGACCATACATACATCGAGCAGGTAACTGAAGATGATGTTTATGAGACACTGGAATGTAGCAGGGGCATTGCATAGACCAAATGGCATCACAGTGTACTCAAACATTCATCTCCTGGTCTAATTCTGATTAAATTGTACGCACCCCGGAGATCAAGTTTGTTTAGCACTGTGGCACCATGTAACCACTCTATTAATTCTGTTATGAGGGGTAGAGGGTATCTGTTTTTCTAGGTGCATTTGTTAAGTTCCCTGTAGTCTATAATGGGTCTCAGAGAGTTATCTTTGTTCATAACAAAAAATATTCCTGCGCCTGCTGGGAGGTGGAAGGCCTAATAAACCCTTTCTTTAAATTGTCATCCAAATATTCTTTTAAGTATTGTAACTCTGGTTGTGATAGTGGGAAAATGTGCCCATAAGGAATGGTGGATCCAGGAAGGAGTTCTACAGGGCAATCATAGGACCTGTGTGGAGGAAGAGAATAAGCCTCTATTTTATCAAAAACATCATGGTAACCAGAGTAACAAGGGGGTATCTGTATAACAGTTCTCACTAAGAGAGACATAGGGGAAAAGCAGGACTTAGAACAGAATTCAGAATGGAAGGATACAACTGAGTCTTTCCATAAAATGGAAGGCTGATGTTTCTGTAACCAAGTAATTCCTAAAATAACTGGGAAGAGGGAAGAAGGTATTATATCAGATGAATATGTTTCAGTATGATTGGAATCAGTAACAACACTAAGAGGACAGTTTGGTGAGTTATGGGACCTGAGGATATAAAAGAACCATCAATGACACTGATAGCAAGTGCATTAGGTTTTCGTATTAGATGAATCTGATTGGTGATTGCAAAGGCATTGTCCATGAAATTTCCACAGCTTTTGTTGAAGTTTCTTGCAGATCCCACTGTATGGAGATAGAGAGATTACAATGAGTTGTCAACTTGGACTGAGTAGTGTAACAATCAAAAGGTAAAGTGATCTTACCCTTCTGTTGTCTGAGGAGAACAGGGCATTCTTTTGACATAAACATAAGTTGTTATTCCTGCCTCTGGTCTTTTACTCAAGTTTAAGTGGCCCTTTCACAAAGGTAATATCCATCGGTTCATCTAAGGGTTTTGGGACTGCTACGTTACTAGAAGTGAAAACGGGTTTCTTTGAGGGAAAAGCAATAGTTCCTTTCTCTAGTCTTCTCTCCCTAATGCGGTGATCAATGGAGATTGATAGAGACATTAAAATGTCCAGGTTAACTGGTTTATCCGTTCTTGCCAATTCATCTTTAACTGCATCAGAAAGACCTAAACGGAACTGATCTTTTAGTGCTGGATCATTCCAGAGTGTATCAGGTGCCCACCTCTTAAACTTTGTGATTTAATCCTCTACAGGACGTTTGTTTTGTTTTAATTTTCTAATAGCTGCTTCTGCAGTACTTTGTTTATTGTTATCCTCATAGAGTAGGGATATCTCTTTTAAAAATGAGTCTAGCAAGTTTAGAACGGGATTGTTAGACTCAAAGTAAGCATTAGCCCATGTTCTTGCTTCACCCCTTAAATATGAAATGACAGTAAGAACCTTACATCGTTCATTGGGATAAGTTTGGGGTTTTAACAAAAAGTATATCTCCTGAGAACCTTTCAGGGGGGCATACCTGAGGTTCAGGTGTTGGATCTGGAATATGAGGATGTAAAGGGAAGTTCTGGTTCACATATGCTTTAATCTGCTGATTTTCTAACTGTATGTCTCGTAAACCTTGCATCAGTATGTTCATATTATGTGTCAATGCAGTTATATTGGGGTTTTTTAACTCCGAAAGATCCATAGCAATTTTGGGCTTGGTAATATGTTAGGAATAGTCACTTGGTTTGTTACCACTCAGTCTCACATGGATTGCGGACCAGGAAGTTGTTACACTGAGGCCCAGATATGATCATAGACTAAGGGTAACTCCATAGGTTAAATCAATACTGGTTGGTATGTATTCTGCTTCTCGGTATAAGCAGGTCAGTAACAGAAGCTAGATTAGTCAAGATTGTGAACAGGTATATTATCCAATTATAGAAGCAAGCATGTAAATAAGTTTATAGTCTGTTATAAGTCTGAGTATATGCAGGTTTAATAAGCAGATGCAGTTGAGTAAGAGCAGGAAACTGCAGCAGTATGTCAAGCAAAGAAGTTAGTCTGTAGCAGTCTGCAAACAAGCTTAACTTGCTAGCCAGAAATCCTTAAGGGAAATACATCAATCAATAACTGTATAAGCTGAGCTCTTCGATAAGTCTTGTGCAGCAATTATACTCACGAGTGAAACCGGGAGGCAGCGAGAGTGTTTATGCCTTCCAGGAATTAAGTATGCTATGGAAGGTGTGTACAGCTACCGGAGGTATCTGCCAAAGCAGGTAACAGGAATTCCTGAGAACCAGTGAGAGCAGGTCAGCGGTAAGTAGGGAAGACAAGGAGGAAGTTGATCACTGCAAGTTAGAGTTCCAGTGGCACCGACGCTTATGCTCCGGTTATGTCACAAGCCTGTGACAGGAAGATCATTGAGGCAACCAGATTGAGGATAGAGGTGAGAGAATCAGACAAACAGGTTCCAGGCTAGGAGCAAGGCCATTGTTAACCCCAATCAGACAGGCAGGAAAGCTTCAGAGGAATAAGGTGTCCATGTAGTCTAAGAGGTTAGGAGGAATAGCTTGAAAATGTACTACTATGGAGAGGGGAATCCACCTTCTCATAGATCAGTAAGAATAAAAGAATTACCAAGCAATGAGTGTCAAGGGGAGGGCACTTTTATAGCAGCTGATGGTGTAGGATTAAAGCCTTAAAGGGGAAATGTGTAGCACAATAGGAGACATGACATTACAGATACAGGGAAAACAAACTTAAGTGTCTAAGGGGGGGAGAGCTAGCAAATAAGATTTTCAAGAGCGAAACAGTTAAGGGTGCACTTCTGCCTAGGTAGTAGCACATTAATGTATCATAAAAGAGTTCTACCTATGAGAGGTTTAGGGTGTTTTGGGTACACAGACAGTAATAAATTGTAGGGAAGCTGTGGTTAGGTTGGTGTAGATTAGGAGATTACATAATCTTAAATGCGGTATTGTTGTAGCAGTGTCCTTATTTTCAATCTGACATACCATTTTGCTAAATAACTGATCACTTCTAGGTCATTAAGTGCATGTTAAGTCCTAGTTTAGTAAACAATAAGTAGGGAGGACCTCTGGTAACACGTAGTATGTCCTAATTACATATCTATAGTAGGGGTAGTAAGTATTGGTATATAGGTCCGATGAAAGATACATGATTCAGTTACAGTAAATACAGAGTGTAGGAACATACATAGTTCTTCAGTAGAAATAGAAGTACCTATAGAGTAGCTTGGTGTCTGTCTTTTTTTTCTGGAGGAATTACTTTGATGTAGTTATTGTGCATAAAGTGGGTATTTGTATATCTAACAATATACCAGACTATCAGTCAAGAAAGTGCAGAAGAGAACAGTTGTGTAACTAACTTTTCTGGAATCCCAGAGGACCGGTAAGGTTCATATGGAGAATTGCATGTGCTTTAGGACAAATTATGGCAATGAATAAATGTCTCTAAAATACTCTCATCTGTCTTGTAATTCATAAATGCACATATACAAAACTCAAATCTCTAATTGTAAATTCAATCAGTGCTTACTTTTCTGTCAGGGAGAGGTAGTACCCTTCAGAGGTTAATCAAAATTCCCATAAATATGTAGACAGAAACACAGTACTCATGAACTGGGACCAGGTTAACTCAACAGAATATAGTAATGACAAAACAGCTCTGCAGCTGTACTCACGTCCATCCAGTTTCAGTTCTCTCAGATGGCGGCAAGCAGCAGCTCTGATGCACTCTGTCCCGCAATCGTTGGTGCTGTCCCCTTGAAGTAGGGCTCCGCTCCAGTAGTGATCCTTTCCCTGGTGTGTATGCACTCCCGGATACGTGGACTGTTCTTAAGAGTGCTCTTTGCCTTTAAATGGAGAACTCCACCCGATCGTTCTCCTCTCCCTGGTATTGCGACACTGCCGAACAACTGGTCTTTATACTCAACAATCCCTTGTGCAGATAAACCACCCCTGCGATAACCCGTGCTCTCACTGCGGCCAAAATATACAAGAAAAAAGAAAACATGGAGCACCGAGTCCAGCAGGGGGAATAAAAGATAGATACTTTATTGAAAAAACATTTGTTCAGGGTCCAATGACCCCCGGGGTAAAAACTGAGTTGAGTTAGTAGGTAAAAGAGAGTGAAAATCTGGCTAACATGTTTCGGCTCCCACGCCATAATCCTAGCCACATGTAAAACATTTTACAATGCATTGACTTTAAAATACCTACCCTACCATCCCATTGGCTGTGAGATACACACCTCCAAGCATATGCGCCAATAGGATTGTTGGAAGTTTCTGATGTTCCCATTCGCTAGATAAAGCACACCCTCATACTGCTGGACCAATCAGAAACTGACAGTTACGAAATTCCCTATCTGTGCTGCGCTTATTTTTTGTTAAAGACATTAGAGCAGAATGTATACAAATAGTGTTCCACTTCTAGTGGCTTGAACACTCCGTTAACACTAAATTTGCATATTTAGCTAATATACATCCTAAACTCATATATATTATCTAATAAAATTAGCACAAATGGTTCTTGCTCAATGTATAAAGTGCTGATACTTTGCCAATTTTTTTGCCCGTAGTACTACCTCTGTACCCAGGCCAACAACTTGGCCCATTTGCAATTAGGAAAAATTTGGAAAAATTCTATTAAGGACTGTTATACTGCTTAAGAATGTGAGCTATAACTCAGCAGTCCAAATGTTAGGTCTTGTGAATTATCATAAACGACATATGGACGGATATCTGACTGAGCCAATGTAGAGCTCTTTGCCTATGAACCTACCAAATACAGAGCCACAATGCATTGTACTTTTACTTTGCCTTTGTATATTTACACAAGATAAATAGAGTATCCGGCCACACTACATTGTACCAATATTTTACCTTTGCATGTCTGTACAGGAAGACAGCATTCTGGGTAATTTGCCCAATTGTAGACAAAGTGAATATTGTCATTGTTCCTCCTGCAGAGAAATGCATAGGATTAAAAGCAGTTTATATATTGATATTCTTTAGGTTTCAAATTTGATATTAATTATTGATACCCTTACATCAACGACTAATATATACAAATGAATCTGGTGTTGTCTATAATGTTATTATTGTTCTTCTCTTTATAGAAACTCTAGACTGTTGGCAAAGTATCAGCACTTTATACATTGAGCAGGAACCGTTTTTGCTAATTTTATTAGATAATATATATGAGTTTAGGATGTATATTAGCTCAATATGCAAATTTAGTGTTAACGGAGTGTTCAAGCCACTAGAAGTGGAACACTATTTGTATACATTCTGCTCTAATGTCTTTAACAAAAAATAAGCGCAGCACAGATAGGGAATTTCGTAACTGGCAGTTTCTGATTGGTCCAGCAGTATGAGGGTGTGCTTTATCTAGCGAATGGGAACATCAGAAACTTCCAACAATCCTATTGGCGCATATGCTTGGAGGTGTGTATCCCATAGCCAATGGGATGGTAGGGTAGGTATTTTAAAGTCAATGCATTGTAAAATGTTTTACATGTGGCTAGGATTACGGCGTGGGAGCCGAAACATGTTAGCCAGATTTTCACTCTCTTTTACCTACTAACTTAACTCAGTTTTTACCCCAGGGGTCATTGGACCCTGAACAAATGCTTTTTCAATAAAGTATTTATCTTTTATTCCCCCTGCTGGACTAGGTGCTGCATTTTTTCTTTTTTTCTTATCAGTCAAGAAACCTTGAGTGATTAATGATTGACAGCTATGTGGGTTGTATCACGAAGCACAACTTCACCATATGTATGTAGGCTTGTGAGATATCTTGCACAGATATTTACATCAGAGATACTCTCCTTATATATACATATAAACAGGAACTGTGGTAATATAGTTTAAAATTTCAAACATGAAAAAAAGAAGCAATATAAGTAACAGAAATAATAGACTAAAGAGAACTAGACTAGAAAAAGTATACAATCTGTTACAGTGGGTATTGTACTGTGAGGATCTCTCTGTTGAGGAGGGAAGTACAACTATGGCTGAAATGAGCTGTATGAAAGACCCTGCTCAACCCACTCCTGTAACGACATATCTGATCTCATATTGTAGGTAGCGGGGCTGCAACATAGTCTGTGTTGCCTGGGATATGATCTGGTAGATATATTCAGACTGCCGATGCTAAAGTTGGGCAGCGGATCACAGTCCATATGTGTCCCGTGTCTTGAATGACCTTGTCTCTTGTAGTTATTTTCTTGTTGTTGATGGCCTCCTCGCTCTTCCTGTTCAGCAGAGATCCAACCACTCATGCTCCAATCTTTGAGTATATAGCTGTTACTTGTCAGGAGGCTGGCCGCTCCATCCTGGGTTCCAGCTATTGGGAATTCTGTGCCGGGTCTTTTTGGTTGTGTAACAGCGGTAGATCTTGTTAGCGCATAAAGTTTATCAGGTATGTTTCTGGAGATAGTAGGTTTTTGCTGCACTGAGAACACATAGGGCTGCAGTAGATTGTTCTAATTGTGGATAGTCGTGTAGTAGGAAGTATGTGCTGCTACTTGAGGTTCCGGGTGATGTGCCATAACATCTTCTTCCCTTATTACTTTAGTGACGCCATTATCACCCTTCACACATGGGTCTCAGATAGCGTGTACTAGATCGCGAAAGTTGCTTCGCAACTGTAAGTCTAGCCGTAGGAGAAGCTTTTGTATTGTCGAATGGTGACCCATCACCATCTTTAGAGTAAGATATATATTGCATGGACTTAATTTTTCAGCAGAGTAAGCACCGCATTAAACCCAGGTGGCCGGGGGTGGGGGTTTGTTAGAAATTTGCGTGAGGCCTACTGCTTATGTTCCCAGCGGGTTAAATCAGATCTCTGAAGGTCTAAGCAAAAGAACTATAGTCTTTCAGATCAATCCTGTTGTAAGGTAGCTTAGTAACCTAAATATGTAGTAGGAAGATGATTATCTTCTGAAGAATTTGGTAGATTGTTGAGAAAAATTTAGAGAGCTTCATGAAGTGCAACTGATCTTGGCTGCTGCATAGCCACGCCCCCCTGAGTACAGGATATTTCAACCCACAACTTGCAGAGAGATTAAGAAGCTAACAACTTAAGGTTCTAGCGAGGTTAAAAAGCAGAGGACTTAAGATCAATAATACTTAACCTGAGGTTGCAAGTTGCATCCACAGCTTCATAAATGGAGCCCATACTCCCATACAGGGCTTTTTTGTGGTGGTATGTACCAGTATTGAGTATTGCAAACTTTACCATATTATCTGCACAATCCAGGAGGAAAGATCTGTTTTTCTGTGTATTTACTGTGAATACTTAACATTCCAATGTTCTTTATATAGGGGAAAATATTCTTTGTATTTGTAAATTGATATCCCAATATATCTGTATATATATACCTGTATATATATTCATATAGATATATAGGTATAGCCATGTATGTTACATTAACATCATCAGATATATATGTTTCTATGTGAAGAACATTGGAATGTAAAATATGAGTAACACACTTGGGTTGCGTGCTGTAGGTCTGTTGGGTTAGAGTACATGAAGAATTTGTTATCTTATAGGGAAACTGAACCCACATTTTTATTTTTCATGATTCATATAGGGCATGCAATTTTACATCTTTCTAATTTAGTTCTGCTATCAATTTTTCTTCATTCTCTTGGTATCTTTATTTGAAAAAGCAGGAATGCAAGCATAGAAGCCGGCACATTTTTGGTTCAGCACCATGGATAGCACTTGCGGATTGATGGCTACATTTGGCCACCAATCAGCAAGTGCTACCCAGGTGCTAAACTAAAGATAGGCTGGCTCGTAAGCTTAAATTCCTGCTTTTTCAAATAAAGAGTCCAAGAGAACGAAGAAAAATTGATAATAGGAGTAAATTAAAAAGTTGCTCTATCTGAATCGTGAAAGAAAAAAATTGGGTTCAGTATCCCTTTAATGCGCATTATGTAAATATTAAATATAAAATATTGAAAAAATAATAATTAGTAATAATTATTATAGTTTATGTAAAATATACATATATATTAGAGATTAGTGATGTCGCGAACCTAAAAATTTGCGTCCGCGAACGGCGGACACGAACTTCCGCAACTGTTCGCGAACGGGCGAACCGGGCGAACCTCCATAGACTTCAATAGGCAGGAGAATTTTAAAACCCACAGGGACT
>CAJPDP010383274.1:0-10867 GCA_905336975.1 Bombina variegata variegata
GCTAGGGGTATTTTTATTTTGGGTGGGCTTTTTATTTTGAGAGGGCTATTAGATTAGGTGTAATTTTTTATTTTGGATAATATCGTTTGTTATTTTTCGTATTTTAGTGTTTGTTATTTTTTGTAATTAGATAGTTTTTAATTTTAGTAGTAGTGAGTAGTGTTAGAATTTTTTTTATGTGTAGTTTAGTTTAATTTAATTGGTAGTTAGTTTAATTTTAGTTTAATAATATATTAGTTTAATTTTAGTTTAAACTTAGTTTTTTTTTATTTGACAGGTAAATTTTAATTTAATTTAAGCTAGGGAAATTTAAATTTTTATCTAAAGTTAGGGGGGAGTTAGGTTTAGAGGTTATAAGTTTAATTTAGTTTACATCAATGTGGGGGCTTTCGGTTTAGGGGTTAATAGCTTATTTTAATATATTTCATTGTGGGGGCTTTCGGTTTAGGGGTTAATAGGTTTATTATAGTGGTGGCAGTGTAGTGCTTAATAACTTAAGTCTAGTGGGGGCGGACGGCAGATTAGGGGTTACTAATATTTAAATAGTGTTTGTGATGCGAGAGGGCGGCAGTTTAGGGGTTAATAACTTTATGATAGTGCTAACGATGTTGGGGAGTGGCGGAATAGGGGTTAATAATTATTTGTAGTGGCGGCGATGTCGGGAGCAGAAGATTAGGAGTTAATAAATTTAATATAGTGTTTGTGATGTGGGAGGGCCTCAGTTTAGGGGTTAATAGGTAGTTCATGGGTGTTTAGTGTACTTTGTAGCAGTTTAGTTATGTTACAGTTTTGTAGCGTAAAACTCATAACTACTGCTTTTAGATGGCGTTACGGATCTTGTCGTTTTAGGCTGTCACGCCGTTTTTTTAGCAAGAACGCAAAACTCGTAATGGCAGCGCTATGGGAATCCCATTAAAAAAAATGTCATTTTTAAGAGTGCGGTACTGACGTTGCATTACAGGCTAAAAGGCTTGCAGTACACCTATACCAACAAGACTCGTAATGGCTGCGTTAGGGAAAATGATACGTTATGGCCATAACGCTGCTATTTGAGTCAGAACGCTCAACTCATAATCTAGCTGATTGTGTCCACTTCACTCAAATACAGTTTTTGATTCCTTTTATGAGTGTACCTTATACACAGGAATCTTCTCCTCAGTCCCACAATAAGCTTACTCTATGTGTGCTTACCCGGAACTCCACGATTGCAGCTGGAGAGTTTCTTTCCTTTAAGATCTACTTCTTTCATTACCTCCAAGTGGCATACAGTTTATTGGGAGATGACACTACATATAAAAAGATCAAAATCAACCCCACAGACACAAATATGAGGTTTCTACAAAATATGCTGGAACAGCGCAAACTAAAGGAATAATCGCAAAGAAAGAATTTGGATACCTATTCATGGCTCTCTTTTACTTTCTACCGAAAGTGCATAAAAACAGACAAAACCCACCCAGTAGGCCCATTATTTCTGGGATCGGTTCCATTACAGCTAACCTCTCAGAATTTGTGGATTTATATCTTCAGAAGTATGTCAAAATGCTGCCTTCATACATTAAAGACACAAAACACATCTTGAATATACTGGGAAATTTCCCTTGGGATATAGGGAACAAGACTACGACCCAAAGCTAATTGAGAAAGCCAAGACAGAAGTAAATGAAAAAGATAGGAATACCATTCTGAAGGGTGGGAA
Organism: Bombina variegata variegata; assembly: GCA_905336975.1. NCBI lineage: Eukaryota > Metazoa > Chordata > Amphibia > Anura > Bombinatoridae > Bombina > Bombina variegata. The sequence continues at coordinate 1,700 of CAJPDP010383274.1, forward strand.
AGATAGGGTAAAAGAGGAATTGTCAACATAAGGATATGGAGAAAATTATACGCAGACATTGGCACGGTATTAAATCAGACGCAATCTTGGGCAAAGAGATATCAGATAAACCTATGTTTGTATACAGAAAGGCCGCTAACCTAAAGAATATATTGACCCCAAGTGAGTATAAGGGAAAAAGGTAATGAAAGAAGTAGATCTTAGAAGAAAGAAACTATGTTGCTTCTTTCCTTGCTATAGCTGTAAGGCTTGTGAACACAGTAAAAAAGGTAAAGTCTTATGTATTTACAAGCACAGACAAAAAATATGAAATAAAAGATACCATTCACTGCAGGGATAAAGGAGTACTGTATATTTTAAAGTGTTCATGTCAGCTGCAATACTTAGGAGAAACAACTAGACCATACAGAGATAGGATAAGGGAGCACCTAAACAATATAGAGAGGGGGAACATAGAAACCTATTTATATGATCACTTTAGAACAGTACACAAGAATAGCATGAAAGGTCTTACTTGTTGGGCTGTCAAGAAAATAAAGAAAAATTGGAGGGGGGGGCGATTTTTAGAAACTTATCATGAGAAAAGAGGCAGGGTTAATAAATTAGGGGCCTTTTATCCCATGGGTTTAAACTCAGTATGTGACTTATACCCTTTTATTCTAGATTGAACAAATGTCTGTTGAAACACAATACACCAAAAAATAATTATTTGTATCAAAAAAAAATTTATATCAAATATTTTTTTTTATATCAAATATATTTTTCACCCAAAGATGTCTCTTACCACAAGACATTTACACCAAAACATTCCTCACAAGAGTGTGTGTTTCTTTCTTTATACAATAAAATGAAAAATAAAAGAAAAAGGACATCTCTTTTATAACTATTTTCTGTAGAGGAGTTCCAATTATGATGTTTTGTATGTAAGATAAAAAATATTTTTTGAATTCATTTTCAACACACTAGCTATGTTATTTTTGAGCATAGAGAACATATACATATAAGATAAGGTATTTTGAGGTACATTTTTATTTGAGAATGACAATAAAGATATTAGTTATATGTCCAAAATGAGGAATACCATTCATTAATATGAGCCAATATTACAACTAATAAGGTGAGCCACCTTAAGAAGCAAGTCCACCTTAAATTAAACCATGTGGGAAGATGGACCATAGGAGGGGTATTTAAGGAGCGAACAGATATCCATTACTCATCTTGAAAAAGCCGAAACACGTTGATGGGAGTAAGGAATCTGTAAATGACGAGGCAAGGTACATCCTTTGTAGCTCTCTACTCGAGAGACTGTTGTTTTCACCCCCTGTTGGTGTGTTGCAGAAGCTGTTTTTTGAAAGCAGCGATTGGCAGATTCAGAACTCGTGACAAGTGCCTAAAAATCATTCCGCTATCAGCTGTATTCAACATCAAGCCCGGGAATTTTAAAGAGAGATCCTTTTGGGAAATACGCTCCTTCTGCAGCTGCAATCGTGGAGTTCCGGGTAAGCACACATAGATTAAGCTTATTGTGGGACTGAGGAGAAGATTCCTGTGTATAAGGTACACTCATAAAAGGAATCAAAAACTGTATTTGTGTGAAGTGGACACAATATTTGCTATTATCTGATCCAAACATCCAATCATTCTGGTACATAAGTTGGAATATAAAGCTCAGATACCGAATTTTTACATTGAAGGTGGCTTTTACATTTAAAGTGGCATTTAGATAAACTTATATGTGGACATTGACAAGTATACCTCTTTTTTATATATTATGAATATTGTAGATTTTTTTTTTTTTTTAAAAGAGCTTTATTGACAATAAAAAAGAAACATACAACATTAGAAGGTAAACAAGTTTTGCAGACAGTGATACAACATTGTAAGGGCCCTTCAAGTAAGACATGCTACAAATCATGTGTTCCAGTATTGTATAGTTACAGAAAGAGTCCCGTAAACATTAAGATCTAAAAGTCTTGGATTAAGAGTAAAGAAGAGACATCTTCATCATTATCGTTTACAGGATATATAATTCTCAATTAGCTCTATTTTTACAATTTTCAATTTTTTCTCTATAATGCGCCATGCCCTACAGTAGGTGGCATGGTATAACGAATAATAAAAATGAAGCATATTAACCTGTCAAAACAACAGTAGATATAAAAGGAATATTGGAGAACCCTATTTCAACGCTAAACAAGGGGACTCCAGAAACCTCGCTCCTCTTATCTACTATAAGATCATAAATCTTAAATATAGTCAAAACCTAAAGAGTTCGGATATAGATGGATAAGAAAGAAGAAGAGAGGAAAAGAGAGGGGGGGGGAGGAAAGGGGAAACAAGAAGGGAACCCCAAAAATTCAGAAAATTCCCTCCCTCTCCCCCACAGAGCCAACAGCACCAATTGCCAAGGGCCTACAGTTCACCCTACAGGGTGACCACCACCCCATAGCTCCATCAACATCTCATAGACATCCAGCTTAGAGATTTTAACATAGTGGTATTTTTCCAGGAGTAGGATATTTTGTACATTCTGTCTCCAGTCCACTAGTGTAGGGACGTGAGCCGTTTTCCAACGGACTGGAATCAAGTTTTTTGCCCCCATCAACATTAGCATTAGAAGGGTCTTTTTTAATGGGTTCTGTATTTGGTTTGGGAAGTGGAAGAGTAGGGTCTCAGGAGTTTTAGGAATTTCCAGCTCTAACACTCTCTGCATCTCACCCCAGATAGAGGTCCAGAATCCTTCTATTAATGGGCAGTCCCACCAAATGTGTAGTATCGTGCCTGTTTCCCCACACCCCCTCCAACATTTATTAGAGACTCTAGGGTAAATCTTTTTAAGCCTGGCTGGGGTGAGGTACCAACGACTCAAGAATTTATAATGAGACTCTTGTGTGCGTGCTGATACTGATAAGGTCTTGACGGCACGGAAAATCCGTTGCTATTCTTCTCTCGTAAGGTCTGTCTCTAACTCCTTGTGCCACATTCTGGTATAGCTAGGAAGGGGGCTATCTCCAGGCTGGAGAAGGAGAGTGTAAATGAATGGGACCAGATGTCTAGAAGTTGTTTGTTTTGTACACAGTGATTCAAATGGTGTGGGGTCTCTAAGTAATTGTGACCTGTGTTTGTGTGTATTAATATAGTGTCCTATTTGTAAATAAACAAACCATGGGACTGAAGAGTCTGGATGATCCCTCAAAATTTCCTCTCTCGTCTTCAATCTACCTAGCGTCACAAAACTACCAGCGTAGTTATGAAGAAGTTTAGTCAGTTCTGCAGTCAATTTGGTTTGTAGTGGCAAGTCTGGATTTCCGTATATTGGCGTCAGGGGGTAGATAAATGCGGGTTCTGTTCGGGTCGTTTTATCCCACAAGGTGAAAAACTCTTCTAGGAGTGGGAAGCTCGGTATATTAGATGGCCTATGTTTACTGTGCAACCATAGGAGGGGCACCAGGTCATACACCTGGAGAATGTCTCTGTCTACTCTAATCTAGTCTTTCTGGGGATAACCCTGGCACCACTCAATGACTCTCTGTAACATCACTGCTTTTCTATACATCTCTAGGTTCGGAAGGCCCAGACCACCCGCATCCCTTGGAAGAAACATCGTAGACCTATTGATTCTAGGCCTAACCCCTTGCCAAATATACTCCTCCACCAAGCTCTGGAGCGCAGAGAGAAATGTATGAGAAAGTGGAATGGGTAGCTTTTGAAACAAATACAGTAATCTGGGGAGCACGTTCATTTTCACTACGTTTATTCTCCCCAACCAGGAGATTGTTTTATGTCTCCACGAGGAAAGGTCCGCAGCGACCGCGCGCTTCAGAACCACGTAATTTGCATCAAATAAATCCTCCATGGAGCTTGTCAAGTTAACCCCAAGGTATTTTAATTGTTTATCATTTATTGTAAAAGGGCTATGCTCTTTTAGCCAAGTTCTAACGGACAGGTCTAGGGTCACTCCCAAGACCTCCGATTTGGATGCATTGAGATGAAAATTAGAGACCTCCACATATTTAATGAATTCTTGTAATAGAGCAGGAACCGAGATCACTAAGTCTACCAAAGTGAATAGCAGATCATCTGCATACATTATTATTTTGTATTATTTATCACCTAGCAAGTATCCTCTGATTTGGTGGTTGGCTCGGATATTACACGCCAGAGCCTCAACTGAGATGGCAAATAAAAGAGGTGACAAGGGGCACCCCTGTCTGGTCCCGTTGGTAATGGGCAGTGAGCCGGAGAGGACACCATTCACTCTGATCTGCGCATTTGGTGTGGAGTAGAGACTAAAGACTGTCTTAATGAACCTCTCCCCAAAACCCATCCGCTCCAGAGTACATCTAAGGAACTGCCAGCTCACCCTGTCGAATGCTTTCTCAGCGTCAGTTGACAACAGGGCGAGCGGCCTCCCAGTATATTCCGAATGTGTGACCAATTGCAACACCTTAAGGGTATTGTCCCTAGCCTCCCTCCCCGGGACGAATCCGACCTGATCTAGAGAGATCAGGCCAGGTAGTAACTTATTAACCCTATTCGGTAGAGTTTTAGCCAAAATTTTGACATCGGTGTTTAATAAATAAAATTGGCCTATAGTTTTGCGGTTTATCTAACGGTTTTCCCGGCTTAGGGATTACAGTTATATATGCAGTGAGCATAGTGGAGGGCAAAACCCCGCAAAACCCCCAAGTCAGGCAAAGAATTAAACAAGGCTTGTAGGTGTGGTAGCAGCTTCGGCAGGTAGGTCTTATAATACTTAGCACCTAGTCCATCCGGACCAGGACATTTCCCATTTGGGAGACTCTTTAGGGCATCTGTTATTTCCTCCTGAGTCAAAGGAGACCCCAGGAAGTCTGTTGCGTCTTTGTCAAGTGTCTGTAACTGGGTATCTTTTAGGTACTCCTGCGCCAATCAGCGCTGAGAAGAGACATCCAGAGGTTGGACTAGTGATGAGGATTTAAGATTTTATAGGCTACTATAATAAGTGCAGAAAACCTCAGCAATGCCAGGAATATCTAGTTGCCCTACTTAGTCACTTTCTCTAAGGCCAGACCTTCTTTGTCAAGGTCTATTTTTCTACCAGGATCTGAAATCTCTAAACTTGGTGGCATAGAGATTGAATGTTTTTTTTCTTAGGCATAGGGGTTTCTCTGAGTCTGTGATTTAAACCCTGATTAAGGTATGGAAGCAAGTTACCAGGAATATTTATTATAAAGTTTGGAAAACTTTTATTTCCTAGTCTTTATTTCCTGGCATTCTTTCAGGATTCCTAGAATTTTGCAATTTTTGCAAGATCGTTTTGATAACGTTTTATCCGCCAGTTCTTTGAAAGATCAGATTTCTGCTCTTTTGGTTTTGTTTCATAAGCAAATTGCTAATCTTAATAATATCCATGGTTTTGTTCAGGCTTTGGTGAATATTAAGCATGTTATTAAACCAATTTTTTCACCTTTGAACTTGAATCTGGTACTGAAGGTTTTGCAGGCTCCTCTATTTGAGTCTATGCATAAGGTGAACATTAAGTTTCTTTACTGTAAAGTCTTATTTCTTCTGGCTTTCTCCTCTGCTAGAAGAGTTTCTGAACTGTCTGCTCTTTCTTGTGATTCTCTTTACTCTGCTAGAAGAGTTTCTGAACTTTCTGCTCTTTCTTGTGATTCTCTTTATTTGTTTTTTTCATCAAGATAAGGCAGTTTTACGAACCAAATTTAATTTTCTACCTAATGTGTTATCAGAGAATCTAAGCAGGGAAATTGTTTTCCCTTCTTTTTGTCCTAATGCTAAAATTTCCTCTGAGAGGCTTCCTCACAACCAGGATGTGGTTAGAGCCTTAAAGTATTATGTCGATGTTATCAAAGATTTCACACAAACTTCAAATTTGTTTGTTAATTTTTTGGTTCTAAAGGAGGTCAGAAAAGGTTCTGCTGTTTCTTTGGCTTTTGATTCGTGAAGCTTACATGAAAGACTCCTCCTAATTTGATTACTGCCCCCTCTACTAGATCAGTAGCTACTTCTTGGGCTTTTAAGACTGAAACTTTTGTTTTCCAAGGCAGCTACTTTGTATTCTTTGCATACTTTCACTAAATTCTGCCATTTTAAGCATAAATTATGTTTTTTAAATGAATCAGTGTCATTGTGTAACCCATCTCATGTACCCAGGTCTACAAACATTGTCAGTGCTTTACAAATAAATAACCATCACCTTATTTTCAGGGGGCACTATAGTTTTTAGTGGAAGTGAATGATACCTTCCTTTATTTTTGGAGTTACCTGGTGCTTAGTCCAGATTTGCACCTAATCTGTTCATATGGCACAGGGCTTGCTATTTGGTCTGTTATCTACAAATAAAATAACAAACTATATCTCCATTAACCCTCTGACTTCTAATGAGACTGCACTTTTTGCATCAGAAATAGAAAATCCAGATGTTACAATATTTATCATTGACATATGTTAACATCATCAATGATATGTATACCAGGATGTGAATGCCACTTTCAGTTATTACTGATTTTATTCTGAGGTAACATTAAATGGATTAGATTAGCAATAAGATTATAAATCAAATTCTAGTATACAGCAGTACTGTTCATTAAAAGAATGCTGACAGATATATTGAGGTAATAATACAATAAAAAAATAATACTAGAAGCATTACTGTTTTTATTATTTTCTTTTAAAGATTATACACTTTAATAGTTATGCAAGTATTTAAGGTTGTTTAAAAACAGTTTGCTTCCAAATCTTTGATGAAATCCCTGATGGGAAAAAAGGATATTTGAGCTCTGCTTTCAAATATTTTGTGTTTGTTAAATCGATGATTTTTTTTTTATTGTTTGTTTGTTTTTTATTTACAGTAGTATCACAGAATAGTTGTGACTTGTATGGGGTTTTCATATACAGGAAAAAGTATTAATTATACATTTTATTGCTATTGTAAACATTTGGTAAAATTGACAAACATGGATGGAATGATTACAAATGAAAATGAAAGAGCACATTTACTGCTGCAGTGTAGATGATGAACATAGTTTGTCATCCTGGGGATGCACCTGATCACCCTTAAAAATGATCATCTGCCGGGGGAGCGGAGCTTGGCCGCACAGGGAAATGGCCGCATAGTACTTTAGCTCCTAGGCCCCACTTCCCGGGCAACATAAAAATAGCTACACGGCTGCACTAAATAATGCCCCAAGGCTATCTGAACAAACGGAGGAAGCATCGCAGAGAGTAATAAGCAGCCGGACCCGTGCGTGTCTATTCTCCAGCACAGATCACGGCACCCACGTGGCGCCCCGCAATTATTCAGAGAGGCATCGGAACAGGAGACCCGGCGGTTCAGCCAAATAGCAAGAGGTAAGGGGAAACCCTGAGGCGGAGGGATGATCAGCATATGATCTGCGGCTGGGTAGAGTGAAAAACGACCGCATGGTCCCTGCGCAATACACAATATAAGCTCACCGGAACGGCCATATTTAGCTGCAGCAGGCATATAAGCAGCACAGAGCAAAGGACTAGCCTGATAAGGGCAGTTACAAGGTGGGACTCTACATTAAGGAGACCAGGGTTGGGGGCACAGCACTAGTCAGAGAAGGCAGAGAAGGGGTACAAGAGTCAAGCTGCAGGGGCAGAGAAGGAAGTGAACCTGTTTAACTATAAACTCTTGTACATAAAATTAACACCGGACATAATTAGAGGCCTCTGGAAGTAAATTGCACTTCATCCTACGTGCCCCTTGCTCTGAGGATAACACATACAGAATTAAACTACCTGAATGTTCATCACTAACACAGTTTCAAAAAGCAACTGTAAGCCATTAGCCTGTAGGAGGGAGGCATAAAAAAAAATAAAAAAAAAAAAAGAAGAAAATTTTTTTTTTTTACTGTCTGTTCCACGTGGGCACATACAACTTGCAGCCAGACTCTCATATACTACTTCAAATAACTTAGACAGACACCTGCATATAGCAGATCTATACTTTACCCATCACAAGGCTAGCGGATATGCCCGTCCGCAATCAGCACAAGCCAGGAAAAAATAATAAGACTAAGCCAATACACCAATATCTAAAAGCCCAGGCAACGACAACCTCCCCCATGGAGATGGAAGCAATAACAACACAAGAGAATATAACTCCGCAAAAGCCACCATCAGACAAAAACACCAACTTACTAACCAAGGATGACCTTAAAACCTTATGTACAAAGGAGGACATAAAGGAAATTATGGGTGAAGTCAAGGGATGGTACGGTGAGCTTAAAAGAGACTTAACTAAAGTAGCAAACAGAGTCTCTGTGTTAGAAGACAACCACAACACCACAGACAAAGATATACAACATATTTCAAGAATAGCCTACGAGCAGGAGGACGCTATTCACCATCTATTAGAAAGGGTTGAAGATTTGGACAATAGAGGCAGGCGCAACAACCTCCGCATTAGGGGGATCCCTGAAACCATACTACAAAATGCAATAGAGGGTTGCCTCCAAGACCTGTTTCGTACCCTTAAAGGCACGAGTGAATCCCCTGACATATGTATAGAAAGAGCTCATAGAGCTCTGAGGGCGAAACCTCCTCCTAAAGCCCCACCAAGAGACATAATTATAAAACTATTGAACCACAAAGACCGGGAGGAGATACTGCGACATGCCAGATTAAAACAGAAGTTTACCCATGCAGGGAACCACATACAAATTTTTGCAGATCTTTGCCCAGCGACCTTGCAAAAAAGAAGGGACCTTCACTTCATAACTTCCACCCTAAGAGAACATAACATTCCATACAGATGGGGTTTTCCTGTGAGCATCATCGCCTCTAAAGATAACAACACTGCTATCTACAAAACCCTGGATGACCTCCCACGCTTCAATAAGACTCTGCAGCTTAATATCAAGCACCCAGAAGAAGAAGATGGATTACAACTAAGAGGAAAAGATCACTTGGCCGGGACTGGCAACATAACAACACAAAATGAACGCTCGCTGTCAAGCTCCCCACCAGGGGTGCACTCAGCAAGCACAGAGAACTCTGGACAGTGAACTAATTTTCATTTGAACTATCTATATGCAGCAGTCGTAGCAGCTTAAGGTCGTATGTCTTACTTCTTATTTAAAATGTTTTGTCAGTTGCCTGGGGGTGGGGATACTACCCTCGGTTGGTATTTGTTTCAAC
>CAJPDP010383600.1:0-10530 GCA_905336975.1 Bombina variegata variegata
ACTGGGTCATATCAGGCCAAGTCTGCAGCGCAAAGTAAACGGGGGGGCAGTGGCAGTAATTTGAATGCAGTGGTTGCTCCTGTTAACCCGAATTTGTCGGTGCTACTTTTGTCGTCAGGAATAATCTGTTGTATCTTTATGCTTTTGCTAAATCATGCAACCTTAAAGGGATATGAAACACACATTTTTTTTTTCATGATTCCGATATAGACCATGCAATTTTAAACAACTTTCTCATTTCCTCCTATTATCAATTTTTCTTCATTCTCTTGGTATCTTTAGGAGCCGGCTCATTTTTAGTAGGTAGATCTCGTTGAGCTGGTCATTTGAAAAGTAGATCCCAACACAAAAAAGTGTGGGCACCCCTGGGTTAGAGCAACAGGGGCCAAATGGTGCGTGGAATATGAGTGAATGATTAATGTGACTAACGTATGATGGGATTTGAAAGAGGGATGGTAAGTGAGTTAGCAGATAAAGACAAAAGATTGTGCTAGGAAAAATAAAGGTATGGGGTATATAACAAATGCAAGATAACCAGTATGAATAGGGGAAAGTAGTTAACACATGTCATCAAGAAAAATTCAAATAGATTGGTGATGACATTGTTCAAGATACAACATTATACAATATGGTTTCACAGGTCAAGTACCATTGCTTAGTCATTAAAATAGATTTAATTAAAGGGACAGTACAGTCATAATAAGACATTCTTGATTTAGACAGAGCATACAATTTTAAACAACTTTTCAATTTACTTCTATTATTTAATTTGCTTTCTTCTCTTGTTATCCTTTTCTGAAAGGGGTATCTAGGAAAGCTCAGGAGCAGCAAAGAACCTAAGTTCTAGCTGCTGATTGGTGGCTTCATATATATACTGATTGTCATTGGCTCACCCATGTGGTAAGTTAGAAACCAGTAGTGCATTGCTGCTCCTTCAACAAATGATTCCAAGGGAATGAAGAAAATTTGATAATAGAAGTAAACTGGAAATTTGTTTAAAATTGTATGTTCTACCTAAACCAGTAAATAATTTTTTTTGGGGTTTCATGTCCCTTTAAAAGCAAAAGAAAAATGAAACTCAGAAAGAGCATACAATTTTAAATGGCTTTCCAATTTACTTACATTATCATATTTGCTTTGCGGTATCTTTATTAAAGGAGCAGCAACACACTACTGTGAGCTAGCTGAAGAACAGTGACAGGAGGCAAATATGTGTAGCCAGCAATCAGCAGCTAGATCCTAGCAGTTCATTGCTACTCTTGAGCCTACATAGATATGTTTTTCAGAAAAGGATACCAAGAGATCAACACAAACAGAAGTCATTTGGAAAGTTGTTTTAAATTGTATGTTCTATCTGAAGCATTAAAGTTTAATCTTGATTTTAATGCTCTTTTAAAGGGACAGTCATGTTAAAAAAAAACTTTCATGATTTAAATAGGGATTGTAATTTTAAACAACTTCCCAATTTACTTTTACCACCAATTTTGCTTTGTTCTCTTGGTATTCTTTGTTGAAAGCTAAATCTAGGAGGTTCATATGCTGATTTCTTAGACCTTGAAGGCTGCCTCTAATCTGAATGCATTTTGACCACTAGAGGGCATTAGTTCAGGTGTTTCATATAGATAACATTTAGCTCATGCACGTGAAGTGACCTAGGAGTGAGACTGATTGGCTAAAAGTCTCTCAAAAGAACTGAAATAAGGGGGCAGTCAGCAGAAGCTTAGTTACAAGGTAATTACAGAGGTAAAATGTGTCTTATTATAACTGTGTTGGTTAAGCAAAACTGGGGAATGGGTAATAAAGGGATTATCTTTCTTTTTAAACAACAACAATTCTGGTGTTGAATGTCCCTTTAAGTGATACACCCTTGATGGAAGTCTACTTAAGACTTAAAATAAAAGTAGTATTGTGGGCTATATTCATAGAAACCCATGAGGAAGCTGATGGGCCTCATTGTGAAGGTAAAATCATGTTTGAAAGTCACTGAGAATTACTTTATCTATATTTTCTACAGATTTGTTGAAATTCTGCCTGTACCATCTATAGTTACGTGAAATGCCTAAATACATACAATCTTACATATAAAACTATAACCTGTTGCTAAGCTATTACAACAATTACAACAATTACATATTTGGAAACATGGTAAGTGTTTATGTTTGTAACTGTAAAACATTCTCATGTCTGTTTTGTTATTGAACCATATACTCGCAGCTGTGTAGAAAGAGAGGTGTCTCAGTCCTCACATACAGGAGCAAGTAGCTGGCCTGGGTTTTCTGAGGTGTTTTTTTTTTTAAACTTTTTTTCAAAGTTTTTTTTTTTGTGTGCATATGTTAAAGTGTACTATTTCATCATGGGAATTTCCCTGTTTAGGGCCAGATTACAAGTGGAGTGCAAATTTATTGCATGCCCGCAAACAGCCAAATTTGCCCAATTATAGGTAAGCGATAAATAACCAGCCATTACAAGTGGCTGGTTGTCCCACAATGTCCCCCAAAATTACATGTGAGGTCACTTTATTTAAATATAGGTATAATTATATACACAATACATATTGGCATATCTATTTAAAACATATTCCCTTATGTGCAGAACATTGGAATTTGAAATATTTACACTAAAAACACAGAAGAACACTTTGTTAAATATAAATATATTGCATAAATATGATTTTACATGTTTTCATCTGCTTGACTGCATATGTGTATAAATGTATACATATGTATTTATTTGTGTATATATGTCTTTATATATAAACATACATATTTAGACATGTATATATATGTATGTATATCTATATTAAAGCCCTTTGCACACCTGAGACCTCATAACTTTATAACTTTTTTCAATAATTCCTTTTAGATGGTGTTATTATGAGTGTAACTGTACTTTTTAATTTATTTTTTTTATGTGTTTTGTGCAAATTTTTATTTGAGCTTAACAGTTAACCAGAGCTCTACCCTGATGTTAAATTCAATTCTGCTTGAGCGAATGCATTAACTTTCAACTTCTTATACGCACTCTACTTCTGACTTCTGAAACAGGAACAATAAACCCAATATCGCTAGCATGCAACAGATAGTGCCCTGCTCGAAATCTAGCCACACATTAGATATGGATTTCATAAAGCTTTAAAGGGACATTCCAGCCAAAATTGGAATTCACATGGATGCATTTCACTTTATTTCAAGAGTGGATTTAAGTATGATCCATGCTCCATCATTCTTAACACAGCACTTGCTTAGAGAGCCTAAGTGATTTGTATCATCTGGTAATGATTCAATTAGTTAATTGCTGACATGATATAAGCCCCACTGGATCTTTGAACAGCTGCAGCATTTAAAATGTTGGTGCACTGAGAATATCTAGCTATGCTTCGCAGAGAAAAAATCCAACACTGAACCAGTGATAACTTTTACTAGAAGCATTTTTGCCAACATATGTATAATGCAAATATGTTTCAATTCAATGATTTAATTTATCTATGTGCATTTCAATTTGGCCAGAATGTCCCTTTAAAGGGACATTCTAACATAAAAAATAGATAGGTAAAGTCCCACATTGGAGCTCCAAATATTGCCAGTGATACGATCAGGAGTCGCATATACCCACCAATCACAGAAAGTTTCCTACTTGAGATACTTTTGGATTTCCAGTGGATCCTAACCTATGTCTTTAACCCCTTTGCTGGCATGATCTGATGTCACCAATGCAAAATTAACTTTCTGTAATAAATTAAAGCATGCCATTTTAGTATTAGAATGTCCCTTTAATACCATATCAATGTTGCCTTGTAAGTTAGGATTTTACTGTATAAATTCAGAACACAAATTTACATTTCCGGATAATTATACCAAATATTCAATAGCTGAAACAGCAAAACTGAGCTGTACAGATTAAATGAAATGGCAGATTGGACTGATCTTCATTTGATACAATTTCTGAGATAAGACAGTAAGCAAAGCATTCTAAAGTATGTGTTAGAAATATATTGTATTCTGGATGGATATTTTAGTAAAGCAATTCTTTTTTAGGCATTATCATTTCCACAGCAATTTTTACTGTCAGTGTATCCTCAGACTGCACCTGTCTAAATTTGTACAAAATAACATGCTAGTCACTAATGGCCTTTCACACTATCAAACAATGTTAACAAAGGCAGGAAATGGGATATGGCAGAAGAATATATCCATGCACACAACTACAATTGTAGACAGGATATACAGTAATATTAGTTTAGGTCACGGTCCTGTCTGGGTCAAAAAAAAAAAAGTGTTTGTCTGAAGTCTCTTGCACCATACTTCTGTTTACAGTTTACACATTGACTAAACAATCACTTTTAATATGACTAACCATAGCTTTCAAAATACAAACAATGCCAATGTCTTCATATTATTTTAAAGAGGTATGATATCCAAATGCTGGATCACTTAAAAGCAAGTCTTGAAAAAAGCTGTCTAGAAAATATCACATGTAAATCTCTATGTAAAAAAATGAAGATATTTACCTATAAATTTCATCAGTATCCACATCATATTGTAAAGAGATTTCAAACATCCAATCAGGATGCATGGCCTGGGACTTTCAAGGGAATGTGCATACGCAGACACAGTCACTTTATTTCCCTCCTCAGTTTAAGAAGGCTTACTATGAAATATTGCTAGATTATGGAGAAATCCTATAAGACAACAGTAAAACAAAGTGTGTACTCAACACTAATTATGCTGATTGGCTTCTTTTGTAATCATGCAGTTGAAGACTAGCTGACCACATAACACTTACTCTAGTTGAAGGATAGCTGGCCACAGAACACTTACTCTAGTGACCAGAAGAGGGTATATCCCTTTTTTATATGCAAATATTCATGTGACATTTTCTATTCAGCTATTTACAGATGCGCTGCATCACTTTCAAGTGATTAAGCAGATCAGTAACGTCCTTTTAATGTCCTTTTATGGTTTGAAGGTTACAGTGCTTCCGTTCTCTACATACACTAATCAAAAAGGATGATCTTCCTGGAGTCATTCTGGGGTTTATCGCAAGGGTATTGTGAGAGTCCTTCTGGGGATTATCGTGATGCTTTGCGCTCGTAGGGTTTAACGCTCGTATTACGAGTTGAAATTAAATGTGGTTGCTTGAGCGCAATCGCAATTTACGCTAGAATGATTACCGCAAATTCAGAGCTCTGGTTAACTTTTACAAACATAAACGTGTCATAAAACACATAAAAAATACATAACAAATACACTTACACTCATAATAACACGATCTAGTAAAAAATATTAAAATAAAATATTGCACACTAAAGTTATAAAGGCTCAAATATGTGAGATCTCAGGTGTTAGGGGGGGAGCAGACAAAGGATTTTAATATTGAGATACATATATATATATACAGTACATTTTTAAAGATGGATATGTATGTATCTATAAATTTACAGACATAAATACATATATATACATCAATTGCTTACTGTAACCATCAATGAGTGTCTTACACCTCTCTACTGGAATTTTNNTTTGGACCACTTTTCTTTCGCCAACTGCTCAAGGTCTCTCAGATTGGAAGGGTTCCTTTTCCCAACTGCTGTTTTAAGATCTCTCCACAGGTGCTCTATGGGATTAAGATCTGGACTTTTTTGGGTGCTTTTTGACGTGTAACATAGCATCCCTTTTCATTCAGAAGGCAACGAATAGTGCGAGCTGACACATTTGTACCCTGTGCCTGAAGGTCAGTTTAAATTTGTCTGGAAGTTGATCGAGGTTCTTTTTCCACCATTCAAACAATCCTTCATTGCAATCTTTGATCAATTTTTTAGCTACAGTGCCATGGGCTGTAAATTATTTTTTTTTTTTTTAAATATATTTATTGTGCATAGCCAAAAATGAGAAAGCATTAGTAAACCACAACATTTGGCGGCACGCAGGACGATCATGTACTTACACCATAACAATATCAGTATGTACCAAAGAGAGAAAATCACATAAAACAAGTAAGTAGTGCCTTATATAAAGTGGAGGAAACATTTTTTTTACATCTACTATCCTCAAGGTCATTTGTGTGACTAAATGAAGGCTGAAAAATGTGGCTGTTTTTCCTAGAAACATAAAAATTAACAAGACACACACAAAAAAAAGCACAAAAGAGAGAGAAAATTAGATAAAAAAGGGGGGGGGGAAGGGTCCACCAGGGTCCGCTGGAGTCGGAGACCTTGCCCCTACATAGGTTTCTCTCCTTATATCCTATTAAATTCCCCTGTAATTTCTAATCCAAGTATGTAAAAATACATCTAACAGAACCAGTTCAGCAAAGCTAATAGAGGAGACAAATGGAGACAGATAATAAGGAAAAAAGAAAAACCTGTGATGGTATCTTATGGGGGCACACCAGATGAATGTGTTTGAAATCCAATGTTCATACGCTGATGGCGTTAATGATTCCAAGTATGAGGACACTGTTCAAAAAGATGAACGTGATGATCTGTGGGTAGATCCGAGGCAGCTCCGCTTGAGTCCGGTGTGTTTACGCAATCTTAAATAGTAGAGAAAAATGAGGGGACCTTATAGTGTATTTTGTACCAAATAGGTGTGTAAGCACATCAGTTGTATTAGGCTTACCAGATGTAGTTGCACCGTTCTGTGACCGGTACTGGCAGGCAGACTAGCACTTTGCAGTGGCTAGTACACTGTCTTGGAAATCCAAGTAGTCTCCTAGATTGGGGTTCAATATGCTCCTATTTTCACCTGCAATGAAGATAATGATAAAAACAACAAGGGTGCTCCCAGTTCCTTTTTTATGCCTGATGAAACTGGTGGTCGAGAAATGCATAAATGGAGACAGAATCTGCCCCTGCAGCGGGGTTGGACATGTCTTAATAGTGGGCGTCCATCCCACTAAGAACTTTTTAATTCTTTTCTCAGATACCTGATGTAAATGAAAAGATTCATAAATAATTTGTTCTTGGTTTCCTTCAAAATTTGCACCAAACTAGGTGGGCGCTTAGCGGTCCAGTTTTTAAAGATATTATATCTAACTATCAGTATGATAGTATTTGAAATTCGTATTTGTGAGCTTGCCCTGGGATTACGTACTAAAAATTATATTTTCCAGAGAAAGAGAGAAAACCCCTTTGTAAACTATGTTGAACCAATATTGTATTTTCTGCCAGAGTTGTCGTATTTTGGGACAAGACCATAGCATATGCGGGAGATCCGCTCTGGCATTAGAACGAGTACAAACAAACAATTTATTAGGATAAAATTTAGATAGTTTAAGCGGGGTTAAATAGAAGTCATTTATTAATTTCAAATGAGATTCTTTCCAACTTACCGAAATAGGATATCTAGCTACAGTGGAAAGGCTATTTGAAATTTTTTCACAATCTATTGTAGGGATAAAGGCCAGCCAAAAGTTACCTACTTTATCACTAGCTAGTATACCTTGTTTAGTAAGCATGATGTCATATATTAAAGAAATCAAAGCATCCCCTGCTATATATTTTTGGATGCAGGACTTGACCTTGGAACACTCAGTCTTATTGGAAGAGTACCAATTTTGTGAGCAGATAAAATGCCGTATTTGAAAATATGCAAAGTGATTTAGACGAGGCAGAGAGAAGTGATGAAGGATAGTCTCCCAAGGGAGAATCTGACACACATTATTCAACAATTGACAAATATCTTTGAGACCTCTATCCTGCCATTCTTGAAATATTTTTTGGTCTATTCCTGGGGTAAAAAGAGGATTACCCCTAATGGGCAAAAATTCAGAAAAAGAAAAATCAATTCTTAAGAGATGACAGAATTTCTTCCACACAAAAATTATGTTTTTAAATGACCGGAGGGTTGTAACTTTCAAGGGAAGATTATGCAAAGGGCCATGTAAAAGGGCCTTTAAATACCATGGAGCAACCAGGTGTGATTCTATATCACAGGAAGTAACCAAATTAGTTTGGGCAATCCAGTCAATGGCTAGTTTAAGCAAAGTTGCCCAATTATAAAGTCTGACATTAGGAAGACCTAAACCAGCGTCAGAATATTTTTGTGACAATCTGCTAAGAGATATATGAGATTTTTTAGACTTCCAAATAACTTTTGAGAACCATGAGCCAACTTACGCAAATCTTTATTTAATATAATAAGCGGTAAATTTTGCAGTGGATATAAAATCCGAGGAAAAATTATGGTTTTGATTAAATTAATAGAAGCTGTGATAGATAGAGGAAAGGCTGCCCATAGCTCAAGATCTTCTTTAACCTTTTGGAAAAGAGATACAAAGTTTGCCTGATACCAATGTTTAGAGTTTTTATGGATTTCAAGGCCGAGATATTTGATAGCATTGACTATGTGAAACATTGAGTTAGGTTGTTCTGTATCCTGTTTACCAAGCCACATACGTTAACTTTTCTCCATATTAATTTTGTAGCCTGCAAAAGAACTAAACTCATCTAAAGCGTGTACTACCTTAGGAATTGTATCAGCAGTGTTCTGTAGAAATATTAAAATATCATCTGCATAGAGTAATAGCTTTAGTCTCTGAGTACCAACTAGGATCCCTGATAACACTTCTCTTAACCTTACTGCGAAAGGCTCAAGAGCAATATTAAACAAGAGAGATGAAAGGGGACAGCCCTGTCTTGTCCTCCTCTGCAATATAATTTTAGGAGACAACGTGCGTTTAAGGAGAAGAAATGACACAGGATTCTGATAGATTTTTTTGGACAAATTTAACAAAGTTGTCCGAAAAGCCAAAATTCTCGAGCGTTGTAAAAAGGTGCTTCCACAAGATGCTGTCAAAAGCTTTGATAGCATCTAAAGTAAGAATAGCTATGTCTTTAAAGTCCCTTTTTTCTTTAAATTGATCACAATTCCATATATAGTCAACCAAAGTAATTAATTTTCTAATGTTTTTGGAAGGATTCCGCGCTATCATGAACCCAGACTAGTCAGGATGAATAAGTTTATCCAGACAGAAAACCAGTCTACGGGATATGATAGAGGCCAGAATTTTATAATCAGCATTGAGCACTGAGATGGGTCTATATGAGGCTGTATCTTCAGGGTTCTTACCTTTTTTTTAAATTAATGAAATATTTGCGGCTGAGAACAGAGTTGATATTGAATTGTCAGAGAGAAAATAGCTATTATATAGTTTTTCTAACACTGGAATTAACTCTTCAGCTAGGTTTTTATAGTATTCGGCTGGAAACCCATCCGGGCCGGCCGCTTTGTTAGGTTTGGATAAGTCTATTGCTTTGCCAATCTCTTCTACTGTGATAGGAGCATTAAGAAATTCTAGCTCTTCCTTCTGTATCCTAGGTAAGATGATTTGTGACCAAAACTTCTCTTGATTAATGTGATTAACATCACCTTCCGCATATAGTTGTTGGTAGTATTTAAAAAAAAAAAAAACATTACATATCTCTTCGGTATCTGAATAACGATTAATGCCAGCCTGGATGACAGGTATAAAATTCTTCTTTTTCCTAGCTTTAACCAATCTGGCAAGGTTTTTGGCTGAACTGCCATGGAAGCTCCTGAAATATAAATTCATTTTGGTCTCTTCTTCCTGATGTTTTTGCAATAGGAATGCATCTCTCTCCTTCCTCAGGTCAGTATATTTATGCCAGTTGAGAATTGAACGGGCACTGTGATATTTTTTTATAGACATTCTTAACTTGGTTAGTTAATTGTATATCACGTGCCCGCTTCTTCTTATTTATAACATCAAGATAAGCCTTGATTTCCCTGCGTAAAACGGTTTTTGATGCCTCCCAAAACTTCTTGACAAGGTTGCACACAGTGGAGACAGGAACATTAAGATATCTGGGGATGGACATATAACCTTGAGATTGCCCATGCTTTTCCACAATTTTTGTTCTAAAATTCTCAGACAGTTCTTTACTGCTCTTTCTCTTCTCCATGCTNNTGTGACACACAGAGACACACAACAGATTTTTCACCATTTTATCTGGTTGTTGGTGTAATTTCTATATTGTCAGCTCCTGTTAATTGATACAGGTGAGTTTAATTACAAATTACAGGAGCATCACAAACTTGGGGGTAGATTTATCAAAGCTTCAACTGATAATACGCTGGAATCCCGCATCAAATTCGATGCAAGATTGATCTGCCGTAGTTAACAAAACGTCAAGATCATCAAATGTTGAAATGTGTGATGTAATATATGCTCCCATGATCTCAATCCATCACAGATCGATGCTTGCATCATTCCAGATGTTTCAAATTCACATTCGACTATATTTGACTCTCTTCCCAATTTATCAAACATTCAACAGGTATGCTCGCGTCAATTCCGATGCAGCGTACCTATCGTTCAAACCGCCATTCTTGAGGCTGTGAATGCAATAGAAATCAGTGGGAGTCTGAAAACACACAAAGGTTATGTTCGATGCTGCAAGACAATGAAGCATAATAAGATAATAAAAGTAAATTAGAAACTTTATTAAAATTGTATATTCTTTCTAAATCAAACAATATTATTGCTCCAAACTTGGTGCGAAGTATTGCT
>CAJPDP010383640.1:0-10077 GCA_905336975.1 Bombina variegata variegata
TGTTGCATCTCCATCTTTCCTTCACATTCCTATCCCTGCCAGGCTACAGCCCTTAATATGTTTCATTCCCACTAGGGGTCACTACACTATCAGTAAAAGCATATACAAACATGTAAAACATATTAAATAAAGTATTTCACTCATATTTATACATATTAAAACTCAAATATATGCTGTTCATTAAAATATGTTGGACTGTGTGTGTGTAAATATATATGTGTATGCTTTTATGTGTATGTGTGCTTACATACACACATACACATATGTACACACAGACAACCTACATACACAATCAGAAAGGTAATATAGACTTTCTTTTGCATTTTTTAGAATGCAAAGACCAAAAAAAGCGAATATTGTGACTTAGTGTTAAGCAAAAATGGTCATTTTAATAATTGTATTTAAATAAGAAAAATGAAAAACTCTGGATTTTGGAATAATTCTATATTTTAGAATTCCAGATTTGATGATTTCTATCTGTATGTATCTATCTATCTATCTATCTATCTATCTATCCACACACACATATACATATATAAATAGAAATATAATTTATATTTTGAATGCACATTTTTGTAGTGTGCCATAAAAGTCTATTAGGTTTGCTCGAGTGCTAAAATTTTACATTGTAATATGAGCCCTAGAATAAAAGAGCTATGGATTTAACTTAATAGTGTTAGCTTTCAAAAACCTAAGTATTGTTGTGCTCTACTTGTAAACTAGGCCACAATATTTAATAAAAAATAGATTTGAATATTTCAGAATATTATTTTTGCCCAAGCTAAAAGCACTTTAGGAAACTTGAGCTTTACAGTACTGAAGTACCTTTGTTGTGTTTATGAATATTTTTACAGATCTTAAAAAGAAAGAAATTTAGTTTGATATAGCCGGTGTCAAGATGCATGTATACAGAGAACAAAGGATTCCACAGTCAAAAGTTGGGGGACAATGCAATAATGGCAGTTTTGGCCCAGTTGTCAGGTACAACCCTGTGGCTTAGGTTCAGCAACCCACCCCTTTTAAAATAATATATTTGATATTGTGTGAAATAAACAGACTGCTGAAGCAAAACACATACATTTGATGGGATTTCAGATTTCTTAATGCTACTTTGCATCGGTAGCAGCTCCTTGGTTATCATGTGGCTCCATATATATGAGGGTGAATCAAAAATCATGCCTCCTCAGTCACCACAACTTTATCCAAGCAAAAGTTACATAGCTTATAGCCTGACGTCTCCTGTACACAAAGCTACTGATTGATGGCACTTCCTAATCTTGTTCCTACCCCCCTTTGTCATTGTCTTTCATACCACCTTTAAAAACCTTCTGTGAGTGACTACATCTATTTAATTCTTCCTCACCACTGCTATGGCTTCTACTAGTATCGCTATCTCTCAAGTTTTTCCTTTTGCCCTTGTCTCCAGTTAGAGCCACCCTCACCCTGACTTACAAGTAATTTATGGACTTTCTATTTAGTATAATCAGCATTAACCTTGGCAAATGTCTTCTTCTTGAGTGCTTTAAAATCTTTCTTAAATTAATTAACCCTTTGTAGTTAATTTCTCTAACCAATTTGTGGATTTATCCTCTCTTAATATTGTCAAGTTAGTATGTTCAAACTTTTGTTTTCTTTTCCTAATCACTGACAGTACACTCCCAACTGTTTTGACCACCATTAACAAAAGATGTAACAAGCATTTGTTTAAAACAGCACACTGGCTGTGACAGACAAAATTTTGGGCTACTCCTGCCAATCGTAGGCACATTTTTGTTTTTGTTTAATTTCAACTTTTTTCATCTTTTGCCCACATTTTAGAATAAATGATAAATTCCAATTGTGCATAGTGTAGAAAGATATCACAGCAAAACATCATTTAGTATCCATGTATATAACAACTACAATTTAAAAGTTACAAAAAGGTTTCCAAATCATCTATAAAGTTACAACATCTACAAACTTAAGAGCATATCTCGATTCCAAAGATACATTTTAGGCAAGTAGGACATAAGAATTACTTGTGTCTGACCATATCATGCAATACTAGGCATATTTTAGGTTGGGATTAAATGTAGTCAAAAAAGGTAGGGAATGAATGGAGATAAGAATAACTAATATTAATATAAGATTGGCTATTAAGTTTAGTATTTCAAGATATATGAAGATTGCAGTTCTGTTATTGAGGCAAAGTATGTCTGATAGAATCTGAATAATTGCTTATTATTGGACTATTATTTACTATCTGTTCAGTTTTGCCGGTCTGATGGGGTCCACACTACTAGGATCATCTTATAAATATAAATTTGTCCAGATCTGAGATAATGATACTTCTCTAGTGAGACAGCATGATTTACTTGGTTTTTCCATTCAGTGATGGAAGGTACTCAAAAAATTGGGGATCAACATTTTAGCTCTGTTAACCATTAAATGAAACAGGCACTTTTTTAGTTTACAATGTAGTTTTGTGGGAAGATTGTTGATAAAGAAGGTAAAGTTGTTAGGGACATTGCTATTTAGTACTGTATTAATTTAAATGAACACTTCCTTCCAGAAGGTCTGTATACTAATATGGGTCCACCAAATATAGAATATTGAGCCTATTTCTCCACATTCCCTCCAACATAGATCAGTGACTTCAGGAAAAATATATTTTAAATGTTGTAGGGTTTTATACCACATAATTAGCATCTTATAGTTGGTCTCTATTATATTCCCAGAAACTTGAGGATATAGTTGTTAAATAAAATACTTTATTCCATTGTTAAACATTAAGCATGTAAGGGAACTCTTTATGCCACTCGCTAACATGGCTAGAAAGTCCTTCAGAAGATGAGCTGAATAATAACTGGTATGTCAAAGAAAGTGTGTGCCTAACAGGAGATATTGTACAAGATAGTCATTCAAAACATGTTAGGTTCCTAATCAGTAGTACTTTATTTTTATTTGTAAAGATATAAGGGTTTAATTGAAAGTATCTAAATCAGGAACTGAGGTAATTATCACCAAGCGTGTCTATGTGATCTTTTGTTTTCAATTTAGAATTTTCCACTACTAAGTACATTGGAATTAGCGAAAGGATACTTGAGATGTCTTGTGGTGTATGTTCAAGGCCTGGTATTTAACTAGGTTTATGAAAGACTGGTGTTAAAGGGAAATATGAGGTTGTGATAGTATAGTGTGACCTTAGTATCCCCATCCAGACTCTGAGTGTTTCTTGTATTATTGGATAACAATGTATAGAGGAAGGTTTGAGGCATGACAGGAGCCAACAATGGCTACCGAGCTTGACAATAGTAGTTAAAGGGACAGTCAAGTCCAAAAAAACCTTTCATGATTTAAATAGGGCATGTAATTTTAAACAATTTCCCAATTTACCTTTATCACCAATTTTGCTTTGTTCTCTTGGTATTCTTAGTTGAAAGCTAAACCTAGGAAGTTCATATGCTAATTTATTAGACCTTAGAGGGCATTAGTTCATGAATTTCATATAGATAACATTAAGCTCATGCACGTGAAGTGACCTAGGAGTGAGCACTGATTGGCTAAAATGCAAGTCTGTCAAAAGAACTGAAATAAGGGGGCATTTAGCAGAAGCTTATATACAAGGTAATTACAGAGGTAAAATGTGTATTATTATAACCATGTTGGTTATGCAAAACTGGGGAATTGGTAATAAAGGGATTACCTTTCTTTTTTTTTTATTGAGGAAAGTTTACATACAACAACAAACATGTACAGTATATTGTTGGCATGGATTATAGATAGTACATGCATATATGCTTGAGTTACTTTCCCATCTTTGTACTTTAATTAAACTTATGTAAACAATAACAATGTTCACTTTTGACTTAAAATATATTTGTACGAATGAGTCCGACTGAAGTGTCTTAACCTCCACATGGGGAATTGTATATGTCCATGCAAGCGTCCCTGTATCAGTTCTAAAGATTAATTTTAGGATGCAAACTTCAACGTCCATGTAACAGCTCTTCCAATAAAACTAATGAGTGGACATCAAACTAGTACAACATATTTGTATAAGGACTATAACATATAATTTGGTAAGAGGCAGGAGGAAGGAAGTTAAAGGGGAGGGAGGGGGGGAAGGAGACCGATCCGCTTTGGTGTTATTGGTACAAAAGTTTTTTTTTATTAGCACATTATGTTATATACAGTGTAAAGATTTCTCCCATAATAATTTAAGCTCAGAGAATGGGGTGTCCGTATTTTTCTAAATCCAAGAGTTCATTCGCTCTATCTTTCCACATTGTAATAGTGGGTGTTAATGTAGTTTTCCAGTCTCTAGTTATTAGTGATTTTGTTGCATTAAGGCATATTTGCATGAGGCGGAGTCTTAGTCTACAATTGATATTAGGGAGGTCATTGAGTAAAGTGAGTCTTGGCGGGTGCCATTGCTTATTTATTTGCTTATTTAGGAGGGGTCAGAAAGTATATTGTTAACTTTAACTTTGGCAGAGGGAGTAGAGTAGAGGCCGAATATTTTAGCTATAATTTTTACGCCAAATCCAAAAGATTCCAAGGTAGCCCTGAGAAAGTTCCAATTGCAATGAAGAACGACTTTATCTTGTGTAATTTGGCATACAAAGCCAACAGTAATGCTCTTATGGTGTTGTCCCGTGCATTTTGAGGCGGCACAAAACCAACTTGATCTGTATGAATGAGATCTTTGATTATAGTGTTTATTATTTTGGATAGAATCTTGCCTAGTATTTTCAAGTCAGAATTTAATAACGAGATTGGTCTGTAGCTACTAGTGTCCTCAGGTTGCTTGTCACATTTTAATAAAACTGATATGTGAGCTTCTTGCATCACTGAGGACAATGAGAGATTTTCATCTAGGGAATGAAAAAACTTAAATAGATTTTGTGCTATCAGCGATTTGTGCCAGTGAACAAGGGCTGAGACTTNNGGCCTGCAACTGGTTTATGTATTTTTTATGTTTTTACATGTTACTTACATGATTTTTAGCTATTTTTTGATGAATAAAGTTTTGCTTTTTAAGAAAATATTTTTACAGTCTTTGGAGTTGCGGGATTACAGAGTGTGTCTACTAAGTTTTATAGTAGGCATTCATAAGACCATCAGGTCCAGAGCTTTTCCCTTGTGGTAGGTCGTTGATGGCTTTTAATATTTATATTAAAGATATTGGTTCTTCTAATTTGTCTTTTTGAGCAGGGCTCATCACATTCAACTGTGCTCCCTTAATGTAATTTCTCATTTGGATAATATGAGTGGGAGAGGTGTCTTCTGGGAGGTTATATAGTTGTATGTAATAATTGCTAAATTGGTCTGCTATTTTTTTGCTGTCATGTACTAGCGTCCCGTCACCTTTCTTCAGTTTATAAATGTGTGTTTTGGCTGTCTTCTGTCTAAGGGCTCTCACCAATAAAGAGCCTGCACTATTGCCCTCATAAAATAACACTGTTCTTAAATAAAGGGCCTACCTCTGGGCTTCCTTTGTTAGTAGGGAATTTCTTTCTTTCCTGATTTTGGATAATTCTGACTGGATTTGGGTATCCTTTGGTGTTTGTTTGTGTTTTAATTCTAAAGTATTAAACCTAGTTGTGCCATTTCGTATAGCCTTGTTAAAGATTTTCCTTAATCTAGCTCTTTGCTTGATGTTCTCTCCTCTAACTACTGTTTTGTGCGCGTCCCACAGTGTAAGGGGTGTAATTTCCGGTAGAGTATTATGCTGGAAATAGTCTTGTATTGTTTGGGTAATTTTGTGGTGTGTAGGGGTATGTCTTAGCAGTGTTTTGGCTAATCTCCATATGTATGGAGCTGGGGAGTCGTCTAACCAATCTATAGATAAAGTGATAAGCCTGACCAAGCTGTTGAGCAGATGTCGGAATCTCTCACCTGGCACATGCTAAGTTGGTCAATGAGTATGTAATCAATGCAAGTGTATTCGGACCATGGATTAGAGTAGAATAAATAGTTACGTTGTGTAGGGTGTTGAATCCTCAAGATATTTACTACACCTGTATGTTTATTGAAATTGAAAACTATGTTTGGGTGTCTAGAGGATGGGTTTGGTTTTGTGAAAGTGGAGTCTAATTTTGGATCGAATATGACATTAAAGTCCCCTCCTATGACCAGAGATCCCTTTCTATGCTCAGCGATTAGGGATATTAGTTTTTTGAAAAAGGGTACTCTTTTAGTGTTAGGTGCGTATACGTTTACTAAGGTTACAGGTATTTGAAAAATTAGGCCTACCAAAATCAAGAACCTACCCTCATTGTCTGTTATTTTGTTAATCAGTTGGAACATTATGTCTTTGTGTATCAGTGTCCCTACTCCATTCTTTTTTTATGTGCTGAATTAAAAAACCTGATGGGGTGAAATTTAGAGGTAAATTTGGGTTCCGATGAGTTTAAAAAATGGGTCTCTTGTATAAAGACTATGAAGTTTTTATGTTTTTCAAACCATTTTAAAGATATAGATAATTTCAGCAGGGAATTTAACACTTTAGTGTTTTGTGAACGAAAATTCAACGTTCTATGTGACATATTTGGAGTATGTGTTAGGTCGCATACCAAAATGGAATCTCTTACCCATTTGTATCAATCTGCAGGACATTATGGATCTCATTCCCCCTCAGGAAAGGGGATATGGAAAGTTGTACAAAAGGGAGGTCTGGGAATCACAAAGAGTTATATGCAATCTGTGTGAACAAATAAACATTAAAACATAGCAAAAAACAGTCAAAACAATAACAAAGAAAAAAAAAAAAATGTTTCCTATTGAGAGTATTTAGGTCTCCATTTCAGGAGAGGACATTACGTCAATTTAGTTTTCCAAAAGTGTCAGCCCCACTCATGGAGGCTTGTCCTTGGCTCAGGTAGTTGTTGCTCTGATAGGTGGTTGGACTTTCCATTTCCTGGAAATGGTGGTCTATTTAGATTCCTGGGGTTTAGGCTTTTGTGTATCAGTTGATCTCTTGTCTTCTGATAAGGAAAGTAGTGAGGGCATAGGTATGTTTAGATTTGGGCAGAAATCTTCTATGTCGTTTTGAAAAAAAACTTTGTATGTGTAGGTTCTATTGTCTTTGACAACTTTTAGGAAGAACGGCAAACCCTAACGGTAGAGGTAACTGAGATCTTTGAGGTGAAGAGTTAAGTATCTGGCTTCTTTCCTTTTGAAGAACGTTGTTGGGCTAAGGTCAGCATATATTTGAATTTCATTACCCTCAAAGTTGATTGGAGATTGTTTTCTAGATGCAGATAGTATAATTTCTTTAGCTGTATACTTGTGGAACTTTTTTATTATGTCCCGTGGTGGTTCTTTTGGAGATGGCTGAGGTTTGAGAGCCCTGTGCGCTCTATCCAGCAAGATGGAAGTAGGATCTTTGTTCTTTAATTTGTGATTAAAGAGGTGTTGGAGGTAGGTATTTAACTGAAGATGAGATGGTTTCGGGAGCACCTCTAATTCTCAAGTTTTCTCTTCTGTTTCTGTTGTCTAAGTCCTCTATTTGAAACTAGTTGGAGAATAGTTGTGTTTTGTTGTTCTATTGTGATCGCTGTGCTTGCTTGTTTCTGAAGATATTTCTTCCGTCTGTTCTTCAGCCTGCAGGACTCTCTGGCCTAGATCCACCACATCTCTTTTAACCTCTGTGAGGCTGTCTTTTATAATTTGGCTAAATTGGACCATAAAGGATTTGAAATCTTCTTTTGAATGTAATAGTAATAGGTCCGGTCTTGTGATGGGACAGTCTTCAGTCTGTTGCAGGTGTGTTTCAGTGCTATCCTCTGGGTCTGTGGATGCTATAGAATGGGGTGATGAGGCTTCTGCCTCTATTGCTTTGAATTATGTGTCCATTTTTGCCCCTGTTGTGTTTGTTACTTTTGATAGTTTGTCCGATTTAGTCACTCTTCTGGAGGTCATTATGAGAGGGTTATGTCTTTTGCTTATAAGTATTTGTCCTTTATGCAGTTGGGTCACCAGTGCAGTATACAGTAGATAACACTTATTCAGTGAGCTTGCTATCTGGGTATAGTGCACAGTTCTATTTATTTTGTCACAGTGTAGGTACCATAGGCTTAATGTGACAATAGTTTGTTCTATGATGAGCTGGAAGCGATATCTCTCAGTAAGTGATTACTCCAGGCTTAAAGCATGTTTCCAGTGTCAACTTCTCACAATATAGGCTTATTATGAGTGTGCTCCTAACTAATTATGGCGTTAGCATGAGGTGTTTGTGCCGGAAATCTTTCAAAAAAACTTAGAGAGCTCCAGATCATCTGTTTGTTGTGAGGGTCTGGGTGTTGATCTGTTAACAGTATCAGGTTGAGTGTTCACATCCTCTTTATCTTGCCGGGTAGCGGTAGCGGTAGCGTGATGGCAGTTAAAATTGTTCATCTGTTTTTGCAAGTTGTTCTCCGTTGCATGGGTGTTCGGGTATCCTCGATTTGCAGAATTTTAACTCCTTTTGGCCAGTTCTACCCGGAGTGTGTGTCAGAGCATTATCTCTGTGCGGCCATCTTCACTCAAGGCTGGGTCCGCCCCATCTTTCTTTTTAAATAACAAAAATTCTGGTGTTGACTGTCCCTTTAATTTGTGTTCCATTTGCACTGATCTTTTATGTCCCTGAGTGCACTATTCAATAAAATGTTGAAGAAAAGAAGCTGTTCTATATTGTATTAAGTTTGGCGTTCCTAGTCCTTCAATGGAAGTAGGCAAATAAAGAGTATGTTTTGTAGGCACCTCTGGGGATTCTCTTAAGACAGTGTTATCCCGTGTAATTCCAGTTCAACTTCCCTTTTCTTCAACTTTAAGTCATTAAATATATCTCTGGGGTGATTAGAACCAGCACGGCCAGTTAAAGAGTCAGTAAAAAAAATATGTTCTGTATCCTCATAAATCAGAGATAAAGTCCACAGTAGCACCAGATTTAACAAGAAAATATTTTATGCTAAGATTAATATATCAGGAAGTTTATATACATTCCCAATATTAACAGGTGGGTGTGCTAAAGGAAATCAAAATAACACAGTTCCACTTACCCCTGCACACCCTTCATGTCTTCTTGACCAGTACAGGGTCTGTGGTAGCACAGGAAATTGGTTAGTTCACACATAGCAATGTCACAGAGATAACAACATTATATTGCATAGTATAATCCCAATATTTCAGTCCTTGAACTGGACTTTTGTCAGGGGCACATAAATATTCAACAAACATATGTACCTCCACAGCCACTATTATTATTCCAAGTGACCCTTCCACATCAGACAAAACCTTAAGCAATTATGAAGTCTAAGTTGCCCCCAAGTGATCATACTTATATTCAATTCCCTCCTCTAGGGAAAAAGCCTAGTGTATGTTTAAAACATGTGGATTTGTTTTTGTCAGGGCATTGCTATGGTTACCGGATATAAGTCCTGATGTATACAGATGACTTCGGAGAGTAATGATGTTGCTGCTGTTCAGAAAGAGTTTTTTGACCTAGGCAATAATTTAGAGAATATGGCATCAACTGTATAATTTTCTGCTATTTAACCTGTGTATGAGCAGGAAGTAGGAAAGATGGAGCGGATAATAAAATGTTATTCTTGGTTAAATAAATGGTGCAAGGAAAGATGATTTGGGTTTTATTGGCAATTATAGCTCTGTTTGGTAAGATACGAGCTTATTTAAGAGATATAGCTTGCATTTGGATACTATAAGAACAGAGTATATGGGAGGTTTAATAGAAGTAATTTAGTGCTTTAATAGAAGTAATTTACACTAGTAAATTGGGGCAGCATTAATATATCCATATCCTCCTGCCACCCACAGCATGTCAAAACAGTTAGTCCAAGCTACAGTTCTAGAAATTCTACTAGAAATGTTCTTTGTGCCATGTGCACAAATACTTGCATCTTAGGAAATTAATTACGTAAACTGACTTCAATAATGACTAGAAATAACTTGGATTTAGTAACTATAACAGAATAATGGTACAATGATTCTCATGAATTGGACATAATCATACCTGGATACAGGTTATTTAAAGAGAACAGAGGAGGAAAGAAAGGTGGAGGAGTTGCTCTGTATGTAAATGAAAATATAAAGGTT
>CAJPDP010383701.1:0-17036 GCA_905336975.1 Bombina variegata variegata
CTTAAAGAACATTTGATAATAGAAGTAAATTAGAAAGTTGCTTAAAATTTTATGTTCTATCTGAATCACGAAAGAAAAAATTTGGGTACAGTGTCCCTTTAACCTGCTACCTTATGACCCTATCTGGTGTTTCTGATTTTGTGAAAAATACCTTAATCTTTTGCTTTATTAATAGTGCTGAGATTTGTTTTTAACCATTTATCATTTTAGTAGTCCTTTCAGCAGTTGATAATTTATTTACGTTCTTCTGGGGAACTGTACACAATATTCAAGATTTAGCCTTACTCTGTAATCTAATGTGACATATAAACTCACCTTTCTGCTGTGAATACCTCTTCCTACCTCCCGTGTAACTGCATTGTTTACATATTCATTGTTTATATATTATTTTAACGTTTGTGTTTTTGCATCCTTAATGCATATTTTTGCACTTTGTGGTGTTGAACTTTATACCCCACTCATTTGTTCTAGCAACCAAGTTGGTCAGTTACTTCAGTAATGGTAACACAACACCAGGGAAGTCGGCACATAAGGGGAGTATGCAGGGCTGGATATAAAGACACTCTGTTATAGTTGAGCCACCTGCTGCACATACAATGGTATCACCTAAAAAGACATTCTAGTGCAAACTAAGCTTGGTCACCATAGTCCCAACATAAGTAGTTAAAGGGACAGTCTAGTCAAAATTCAACTTTAGTGATTCAGATAGGGTATGCAATTTTTAACAACTTTCCAATTGACTTTTATCATCAAATTTGCTTTGTTGTTTTGGTATTCTTTGTTTAAAGCTAAACCTAGGTAGGCTCATATGCTAATTTCTAAGACCTTGAAGGACGCTTTTTATCTCAGTGCATTTTGACAGTTTTTCACAGCTAGACAACACTAGTTCATGTGTGCCATATAGATAACATTTTGTTCACTCCCATGGA
The DNA here is from genome assembly GCA_905336975.1 of Bombina variegata variegata. Taxonomy (NCBI): domain Eukaryota; kingdom Metazoa; phylum Chordata; class Amphibia; order Anura; family Bombinatoridae; genus Bombina; species Bombina variegata. The sequence goes on from CAJPDP010383701.1 coordinate 930, forward strand.
GTTATTAATGAGTCAGCACCGATTGGATAAAATGCACCTGTCAAAAGAACTGAAATAAGGGGGCAGTCTGCAGAGGCAGAGACAAGATACAAGGTAATCACAGTTTATTAATCACAGTTTATTAATCACAGTTTATTAATATAACAGTGTTGGTTATGCAAAACTGAGGAATGGGTAATAAAGGGATTATTCATCTTTTTAAACAATAACAATTCTGGAGTAGACTGTCCCTTAAAGCAACATGTCTGTGTGTATTGCATTAAATGGCTTCATATATTTTTTTAAAACAAATTTTGGTTGTTGCTGTAAACAATAAAAATTCAGTGTGTGCAGCCCATCTGACTATTGTGATGTATGCATGCCTTTCAGTCAAGTTACTACCATTTTTAAATATGCTTGTTTTTATCCTTTGTTGAAGGAGCAGCAATGCACTACTGGGAGAAAGCTGAACACATTAACTGAGCCAATGACAATGGGCATATATTGCAGCCACCAATCAGCAGCTATCTTCCAGTAGTGCAGTGCTGCTTCTGTGCCTACCTAGGTATGCTTTTCAACAATGGATGGATACCAAAAGAACTATACAAATTAGATCATAGAAGTATTCTGGAAAGTGTTAAAAATGGCATGTTCTATCTGAACCATCAAAGTTTAATTCTGACTTTATTTTCCCTTTAACACATTGCAAATATAAGTCAGAAAGAAGTGAGGAGAGGGGGTCAAGTGTTTACCGTTTACAGGTACTACTGGTTACAAATATAATAAATACAGATACACTTATTGATTTATAGGTTACTGGCAGCCAAGGGGTAAAATGACTGCTTAGTTGTGAAACATGTACATGGCAGGATCAAGAGTGCGGTCTAAGGTTGAGCTTTTGTGACCCCATAGACCATTGTGCCCAGTTGCCTAAAGATTATCCAGTATTTTTGTGGACGACAACAGGCAAACATGTCAGGGCATCATGCCAAACACCTGTGCATGTTTTGTATTTCAGTCTTTCATAATAAATATAAATACATGTTGTTGTTTTTTTTTTAAATCTATATTGGCCCACAGAGTGCAAGTATTCTTCATTTGTTTATACAATTCTTATCTTTAACTACATATATACAAATATACTAATTTTATTTGCTATTTGTAATTAAGCTTATAATTACTGACATACATTGGAAATACTTAACTTATCTTTATGTGTTATGTAACATACATTAAGGTTCATGTTAAATCATATTTCCGGGCTTAGTTACAAGTTGTATAAAGCATAACCTACCACCTTTGTAAAGCTTTTGATCTTTAAAGGGACAGTAAACAGCACTTACAAGTCTATTTTGGATCAAATAATATAAGCTATTAAACAATGTACACATACCCCCATTAGTGAATGCCATCATCAGCTCTCATAATCGTTACTGTTCATATATCTATTTCTCCTTCAAAAATGGCCCCTAAACTCCTCCTCCCTTTACCTTTTTCACCCCTGTGTATATTTCATTTTCAAAATTGCTGCTCGCTCACGATCTGTAGCAATATGTCATCACGCAGTGAAGATGACAACTCAACGTAACTGCCACTGACGTTCACAAATACATTGTAAATATATGGTTCCGGAATATTAGTTCCCCCTGGAACGTGAACTGAAGTAATAACTGATTTGCGAGTCGCATCTAAGAGGGGCATTAATAGAACAGGTAAACTCGATTCATAAATAGGGGCTGAGTTTGGGGGCCATAACAAACGGTCTGGATTGTACTTTGAAAATGTAGCTTGGACACACTACTAATAGAGGATGCAAATTGAAAATAAAAAGAGTACTCAGCAATGTAATATATTTAAAATAAAGTGATTGTATATGGGGTGTTTACTGTCCCTTTAAGTAGACTACTAAGAAAAAGAAATCAATAGTAAACTTGAGGGTTTTTTTATTCACTTGAACTATTAAGATAACATCCATTAGCAGCTAGTATTATTTAATTAGCATTCAGGCCTTGCTGTAAATTGCCATTTTATTTTTGCCCATGATTTATTTTTACATATTGTAATTTTTTCATCATTTATTTTGTATGATTTATTGTAATATTATTCTCTTTGTTCTAAAACTCTGAAGTTAAACCTTTCAAATAAGGCACTTCACTGAAATGTTTGTATTCTTTAAAGAAAATTGTGTTAATTAAAATAAAAATATATATTTATTGCTATACTTCATTAGTGCTTTTTAGCTTATTAAATTATGTAAACCTTTATGTATACACAAACAAACTCAGAACCCCTAATAAAATGACTAATAGTTTGTTTTCTGTTGATAGATAATTATAGGACTGACACAAATTAAATGTTATTGAACTGTTGCTATAGGGTGGGGATATTTATTCCTCCTCACATAAATGATTGTGAGCCTTTGTAGATATTTTTTTTGTTTCTTTTTGCCATTCAGAAGTTGAGAACACAACTGATCTGGATGCCAAAGTACTCAAGGCAAATCTTTGAGGTTTACATTATTTATGTATGTTAAGGCAGTAAATAAATATGTGCAACTCATCTTTTGTTGCACATATTAGCTGCAGGATTGAGCTTTTATGCTTTTTTATTTTATGTGAAAGGATTTAGAAAGTGTCTAATCCACAAAGCATGGGTATTTGTTTGGAGATGAGTACACAGCATGCAGTGTCTGATGATTTGTTTTCACAACTTCTTCTTAAACAGTGAGACATTATTGTGCAGCACAGTGAATAATGGTTTGAGAAAGAAAGAGGAATTTAAAGAGAGGATGCTAAGATAAAATTGCATTTCACCCCTTTGCTGCCAGAATGAGCTAAAATACATTGTGTTCCCTTTTGAAGAAAAGGGGATTAACAAATCTTATTTTTCAGCTCACTTTACAATCCATTTGATAACCCCAAAACAGATTATTTTTTTTTATTCACATTGCATGTTGACAATTCAACAACTTTATTACAATTCTTCAGAATAAAATTCTCAAGCAATTTTTCTTACATTCTACAATCTTGGCTTTTCAAAAGGATATTAAATTGTGTTTTGACCCACTCCCAATTTCCCTAATGTGTCACCTAAATTATTAGAATGTTACAAATTTCCTAAACCAGCCACTTAATTTGTAGCATTTCCAAGTTACAGAATTTGCTATTTGGTCTCTCTAGGGAATGTGGGTTATGCACCATTTTACACAAAATAGCCCTGGTGCATATTTGTTCATCATGTTTGTGCGTCATATTAAACGTGCATCACTGTTTGCATGCAAGCAGCACACATAAAAACTAGACACCTGAATCATGTTAGGCGCCATAATACACGCACTTAGAATTCAAATGAAACATGCATCACTATATGCGCAACAGCGCGTGATAATATGCGCACAGCGGACTAACGGTCGGACGGCGAGTCAACGGATGCACATACTAGCATGCCTTTTTGTCTATAAATCAGTATTGAAAATTACACACATTGACAGTTAATGCTTACCTAGGCTGCATTTGCTTAGTGCTTTAATGTCCATGCAAACCTATATAAAGGGGAAGGGGGGTGTTTTAGGTTGCGTAGCCTTATTTATAGGCATCAACAGATAGGGGCCATTTATCAAGCTCCGGATGGAGTTTGAGGGCTCGTGTTTCTGGCAAGCCTGCTCCATAACCTGTCCGCCTGCTCTGAGCAGGCGGACAGACATCGCCGCAATTCAACCCAAATCAGGTCCGGCAGACCTTTGTTAAATAGAGGCCATAGACTTAGTATGCCTGATGAAACGGTGTTTACCAAGAAACGTGTTGCATATGTTTTAATTTTAATACTTGGATGACACAGTGTATACCAAGAGTGTCTTTTATGATGTTTTAAACTCAAATACATGTATTTGATTTTTTAATCAAACACTTGTTGGACTGTGTAAATCTGAGTCTATGCTACCATTGAGAGTCACCTCTCCCTACTCTAAAACCCTGTGGATCCGGTGTTCCAGCAGTGCCTGAGTTCAGCTAGGTGGATTGCTGTATAAGATCCAGCCTGCATCTATTGGCATAAGAGATTGCCTTTTTTAAATGTGAGTACTCTGTGTGGAATTGCATTATTTGAAATTGCAGATTCTGACTGATATGTACATGCGGCGCCTCTTTCATTTTACTATTCTTCTATAAACCTATATAAAGGTAGCATATTTTCCTTTCCGCAAAAAGCTTGCTATAAGGGGGTATTAGTATTTACCACATCTATTTTTACCAACATTTTTGCTATTATGGAGCAGCACCAATCTGTCCCTAAATTTACCATAGGAATTGAGTCTACTGAGCAACTTTTCTACCAAGCTAAGGGTGCTTATTGTAAAACAACTGAAGTAGCTTCTACAGAGTTGTTAGTGTATACCGATCAATCTAATGATGTTTCTATATGTACTAATGCACCTACTGTCTCCTCCTTACAGATAGATGCAGATGGCATACCTCAGCAATAAAAAAAATAATTGCTACTGCTATTTCGATGGCCCTGGCCTACAAAATACTGAAGTATCTTTGAATGTTGAGGATTCCTCTAACAGTGAGGTTCCCTCATCGAATGTAGAACCTGAAAATTCTTCCTTTATGTTTAAAATTAAACGTATTCATTCTCTTTTGAAGGAAGTCTTAGTCACTTTAGGGATTGAAGGAGCTATACATTCTGATGATAAACACTGTAATCATTTAAATTCAGTATATATAACTGTTTAATCTCCCTGAGATTTTCCCTATATCTGATGCTGTCTCTAATATGATTGCTAAGGAATGGTCTTAGCTAGGTGTCTCTTTTAACCCTTCTACAATGTTTAAAAAATTATATCCTTTACCTGCTGCTAACTTAGAGTTATGGGAAACAGTTCCCAAATTTGATGGAGCCATGTCCACTGTTGCTAAATGCACTGCTATTCCTCTGGAAGACACTTGAATCTTATCTCAGAAGTGCATTTCTTCATACTGATTATATTCTTAGACCAGCTATATCTATTGTTGATGTGGCTGCTGCTTCTACTTACTGGTTAACCAGTCTTGCACAGCAGTTGTCCTCTGACCCAGAATATTCAAATCTTTTAAATTTACTTCACAATGCAATCAATTTTATTTGTGATGCAGTATTTGATATTATAAAAATTAACATCAAAAGCATGTCTCTAGCTATACTTACCAGAACAGCCATATGGCTTAAATCCTGGAATGCTGACATAGTGTCTAAAACTATATTACTGTCCCTTTCTTTGCATGGAAATACATTTTTTTGGTCTTTACTGGATTCTATTATTTCTACTATAAGCGAAGGTAAAGGAGCTTTTCTTCCTCAAGACAAAAAGTCAAAAGGGAAATTTAAAGCTCCCAATCATTTAGGTTCCTTTTGTCAAAATATAGAACAGAAAACTGACTCCTCCCTTAAACCCTCTTGCTCAGTCTGGAGACAATTTTTAACAAATACAAACAGAATAAAAAATCTAATCCATTCTCTAAGACAGCATGAATTTACGATTCCCAACCCAGTATTACTAATTCTAAAATCTGCTTTCAGAAAGCTTGGTTACACTCTGTCCAAAATCTCTGGATTCAAAACATTATTTCTCAGGGATATCGAATTGGATTCAGAATAAGACCTCCTACATGAAAGTTCTTTCTCACCCATATTCCAACACATCTATTAAAAGCCCAGACTTTTCTAAAATCTTTCTTAGATCTGGTATATATGGGAGTAATTGTTCAAATTCCTTTGCAGGAAGAGGGGACGGGGTTTAATTCAATTCTCATTGTACCAAAGAAAGAAGATTCTTTCAGACCAATTCTGGATCTGAAAACTAAACAAATTTGTGAGAATTCCAAAATGGAAACTATCAGGACTATTTGGCCTTTTGTTCAACAAGGTCACTTTATGTCCACAATAGATTTACAGGATGCTTACCTTCACATCCCAATTCACCCAGAACATTACCAGTTTCTGAGGTTTTCTTTTCTAAAAAAGCATTATCAGTATTTTGCTCTTCCGTTTGGTCTAGCTAAAGTTTGAATAATATGTACCAAGGTTTTCAGTGCCCTTTTATCTGTTATCAGAGCTCATGGTATTGCAGTATTTACTTACCTTACTTACCTTATCTTGGTACTAGCTCAATCTTCTCATTTAGCAGAATTTAACACAAAACAATTATTGTTTCTTCAAAGAAATGGTTTGAGGATCAATTTACCAAAAAGTTCCTTGATTATTCAGACAAAGGTCACCTTTTTGTGTTTCCAGATAGATTCAGTCTCTTTAACTATTTCCCTGTCAGAAAATAGACAAATTAAATTGATACCAGCTTATCTGAACCTACAGTCTCTCCCATTCCCTTCAGTGGCTCTGTGTATGGAAGTACAAGGCCTCATGATTGCAGCTTCAGAAGCAATTCCATTTACGCACTTTCATATGAGACCTCTTCAGCTTTGTATGCTGCATCAATGGTGCAAGGATTATACTCCAATATCACAAGAGATATTCTTAGATCCCAGTGCACACCTATCTCTGACTTGGTGGCTGAATCACCAGTCTATTATTCAGGAGGCTTCTTTTGCTCATCCTACCTGGTCTGTGATCACCACAGATGCAAGTCTTTCAGGTTGGGGAGCTGCCTGGGGGTCTCTGACATCACAAGTAGTTTGGATTCCTTGGGAGGCGAGGTTACCAATCAATGTTTTGGAACTCTGTGCACTCTTCAGGGCCCTTCAGGCTTGGCATCTTCCTCTAAGGCCACACCTTCTATCTCAAGGTCCCTTCCTCCATCCAGATCTAAAGTCTCTACACTTTGATGACATGGAAATCGAATGCTTAGTTCTCAGTCATAGAGGATTCTCCTGATTCTGTGATTAACACTTTGATTCAGGCTCGCAAGCCTGTTTCTAGGAAAATTTATCACATAGTTTAGAAAACCTATTTTATGGTGTATCAGCCATGATTATTCCAGGCATTCTTTTAGAATTCCTAGGATTCTTCAGTTTTTGCAGAATGGTTTAAAGGTATGTCTGCCAGTTGTTTTAAAGGACAAATCTCTGCTCTGACTGTCTGCCTGTCTGTATTATTTCATAGGAAGATTGCTAACCTTCCTGATGATCATTGTTTTGTTCATGCTTTAATCCAGATTAAACCTGTTATTAGACCTATTTCTCCTCCTTGGAGTCTAAACCTAGTGTTAAAAGTTTTACAGGCTTCTCCTTTTGAACATATGCATAAATTGGACATTAAACTACTGTCATTTAAGGTGTTGTTGTTTTTGGCTATCTCTTCTGCTAGAAGAGTTTCTGGATTGTCTGCTCTCTCTTGTAAGTCTCCTTATCTGCTTTTCCATCAAGATAAAGCTCTTTTCAGACTACATCTAAATTTTTGTTTTCTCACACAACAGTAATAGGGAAATTATTGTTCCCTCCTTCTGTCCTTATCCAAAAAATGCTTCGGAGAAATCTTTCAATTCATTGGATGTTGTTAGAGTATTGAAATATTATGTTGATGCTACTAAGAATCTGTATCCCATATGTAACAGCTCGTGGACTCTCGTCACTATGAAATAAATTAATTTATCAGGTAAGATATAAATTATTTTTTTCTTGTGTTTATTATTGTAAACGTACATTTATTTTTTAAATTTATATTTGTTACATAAGTCATTAGTATTACAATTGTATTATTACGTAACAGGCATGCAGTTATGTAATACNNTGCAACTGTCTTTTATAACAAATATATATTTTAAATTTATAATATAAACACAACAATCAAGAATATCTACATTTTAATGTATATCCAAAACAAATATGCATTATACATGACTTTACATTTTATTTCAAACATTGTATATGTAATGTAGTCTGGCCTTGCGATGAAATTCAATATTTAAAATGGTATGCATTGTCATGTATATTGCATATTATTTAAATATTTGCATATACACTAAGTGTAATAAATGTTGCTTGTTGTGTTTATTAGTAAAAAAATAGATAATATATACAGTATTTATGTTATAGTAGGCAAGAGCATTAAATAATATTTTTAGATAACAGGCATGCAGTTATGTAGAACTATAATTGTAATTATACTGTCTTTTAATAACAAATAATAAACACAACAAGCAACATTTATTACACTTAGTGTATATGCACATATTTAAATAATATGCATTCTACATAGCAATGCATCATTTTAAATATTGAATAGTTATGTGTAGGGCCTTAGCTTCTACATATAGTATTAGGTTATAGCAGTTTAGGGGACAATGTTTATGGGATATGCATAGTCATGTACAACGCATATTTTTAAAGTATTGTATATAGCTATAGACTAATGATGCTTCCTTTTATTTTAAACATAAGCATATATTTTCAAATATATATTTATGTTTGAAAGAATAACAAGCAACAATAAATCTGTTTAAATATATCTACAATGCATATTTTGTCAAGGAAATGTGGTAAGGCAGTTTTTTGTCACTGTCGATGTATTAAACATCAGGGCCTCGATAGATAGATAGATAGATAGATAGATGGATGGACCTGCAACATGCACTAATAAAAGGCTCCCCTGTTTGAGGACTAAGTACATTCAGCACAGGTCTATTTATAAACTGTCTGCTGTGAGCCCCCCAGCACTTGGGCCCTGGTGCAACTGCACCTGCTATACCAATGGTAGTTCGGCCCCTGGTTTAGCCCACATGTTATTACATAGGGTCTGATCATCTAAAACACTCTGCTCTCACACAATTATATTAGTCTCCTCAGTACTATGAGGGTTCACAAAGAATTTTGGGAAGGCAACTTTTAGCTTGCAGGGTTCTGGATAAAAAGGAAAGACACACATGTTACAATATAAAGCTAAAACAATTGCGTGATTTCTCTCCATGCTGGCAAGTTTTTGATCATTGGGCCATAGGATTGTTATTTTGGTGATGCAAATTTGTTTTTTAAATATTTGTAAATCACAATTTTTTTAAATTATGAAACTTACACACATGAAATACATTGTTTTAACATGTTAATTATAAATTATTCGAACATACATTAAAGAGAGTCATCAATATTGAATTAAAGGAGCAATAAATTCAATATTAAACTTTCATGATTCAGATAGGGAATGCCATTTTTAAGAGACATTTCAATTTACTTCTATTACCAAATGTATTTCTGTTTTCTTGAAATCCTTTGTTGAAAAGCTCTGGAGCAGCAATGTTCAACTTTAGCTGGTAATTGCTGGCTACACACATATGCCTGTACACACATTGTTATATGCAAGCAAAAGTGCAATAATACAATTCACAATCACTTTTAGAGCAGTTTCTTTTTGTACTTTTTTTCCCACATATGCTACATTTTACTTCTGCTTTGATCCTGTATTCTTTGCTTCCTTTACTTACATTGTTTTGATTATTTTTAACTAGATTTTGATGTTATGTTATTTCCTAATTCTAATGGGTTTACTCTAATTCAAACTATGGTCTCTGATTTGAAGATCTCTAGACTTATGAGATTATCTACAAAGTCTTGTCAGTGCTGTGATGTCTCACAAATAAAATTTAGAAACTAAAAGATTTTACACAAAATTTAGAAACTAAAAGATTTTACACATTTTTTTTGATAATGAGGCCATATGGCTCACAAAAGAAAGCCCTAAATCACTTCAGCTGCCATGAAAGTGAATTAGATTGATTGGAATGGGGCCCTAAATGTGGGAGAGGTGACGTATATTGCAAAGTAGATTTTGTACTGTATAAATCTAATTGATATCTGTGGGGGGGGGGAACAGTGCTAAAGAAAACATGATAAAAAATTAAGTTAACCACAACAGCAATAACGGTAGATGGTGCTATTTATCATATAAATGTAGCTCATTTAGTTCAGTCAAAACACTGACCATAGTACAGAAAAATGTGAGAGAAAATGGCTTCATTTGTTTTATTAGAGCAGTGGTTCTCTGGTTTTCAGAGATGTTTGGTTATTAAAAAATCTGTGTCTTCTCTCTAGGAAACAAATAACTACTAAAAGGGACATTTTGATGTAAATATACTGAAATAAAAAAATAAATATTTGTTATGTATTTAAATTTATGTTATGCAGTTGTTGCTATGAAAGTCTGCGTTAAAGAACACAGAACTGAAAACAAAATGAAAGAAAAAAATACCACACTCTCTGTTGACAGTTCGCATAATATTATATAAGATGGTGGCACACCAATTTGTATGACTACGTCAGTAGTACTAGAAATATGTGTGTAGAGTTACTACAACCTAATCATCTCTATAAATACTGGAGATAATATGTTTTTTTTTAAAAAACATATGTGCATATATCTCTAAACCATATTTACTGTTCATACACTAGAAGTAGTAAATGGTTTCTACATAGAATTAGATAGCACAGCTGGAGCTACCAGTGGTTGTTTTAGATAAAAATTGACCGTTACATTTTACAGAATTAGAACTATTTGCGGCACTTACACCAACCTTCCTAAAGGGTGCTTTGCCCACATAAGACTTCAGCTCATCCATTTAAAGTGATAGGTCAAAACCGGAATGTGCATGGGTGCATACCAATTTTAAATACAATAATTTTGCTATATACTTCTTTTAGCAAAAATGCTTATATAAAAAAGTGTAAAATGTGGTATTAGTGTCATACGCACATATGCTGTTGAGGCCCTTGCACCAGTATTCAAACACCACATCTTCTCAGAGAGTCCACTGTGGCTTGTGTGACACAAATTAAGTCTTCACAAATGCAAGAAACACCACCGCCAGCTCTCTGCATGGCGTTTAAATACTAGTGTATGGAACCCAAAACATATGCGTGTATGCTGCTGAAAAATAGTACTAACACTTACTAGAAACATTTATGCCAATGGAAGTATTTTGCAAAAAGGCTTCTATTAAAAAGGGAAATGCTCCTATGCACATTTTAATTTTGACCTTTCTTTCCCTTTAACCCCTTAACCCAAATGGACTTGTATATACGTCATGCAGTACTTTGCCTATCGTACCACATATTGTATATATACGTCCAAGCTGCAGGAAGCTCCAGCAGTCGAGACGGTAAAGTTACAGACAAGAACTAAAGTTCCTGAGCTCCAGGCATCTGCCTTCAAATGGAACCAGAGCACGATCATTAGAAGGTGACACTGTGTGTGTTACCGTTGGTAACGATCAACTGCCTGTGCTGGCAGGAGGTGTTGGAGCGGAGTTGGTGGGCGGTCCTGCAGCAGATGGGGAGGAGTGGCATGGGCCCTACACTTCTATATAAAAAATATATACACATATTTATGTATATAGGTACTGGCAGACAGCTGCCAGTACTAAAGATGGCCACAATTAGTCTGAGAGGTTGGGTTGAGGAGGGGGGATCAGGGAGGTGGGAGGGTTGAGGAGGAATGCTTCACTGCAGAAAAAAACACACACATACACACATATATATATATATATATATATATATATATATATATATATATATATATATATATATATATATATATATAAAACGCTATATACAAAACACACACACATATATATATATATATATATATATATATTTAATCGTCCTCTAATATTCCTAGCAGAATTAATTTTTTAAAGTGGCTTTATTTAGGGAGTCATATATTATTGATATTTCTAACCTGTCTTTTGAGGGTGAGTTTCCCATGAGAATCTTTAATCCTGATCAGGATACTGAAGCTTCTTCACTTAAAGAACAAAAAATAAATTTAATTTGAAATTGTTACGTGAAGTATTGCAGACTTTAAGGGCAAATATCCTAAAGTAGCTGAGAAAAAGTCTGTGTTGGATTTAATTTTTAAACTTGCTATAAAGTGTCCAGATGGTTTTCCTGTCTCTGAAACCATATCGGAGCTTTTCTCTAAAGACTGGAATAAGCCAGGCGTTCCGTTTATGCCTTCCACAACGGTTAACAACATGTTTCCTGTTCATTCTTCAAATTTGGGAGCTGTGGGAAACAGTTCCAAAAGTTGATGGTACTATATCCACTTTAGCTGAATGAACTACAATCCTTCTAGAGAGGGTTGCACTTCTTTCAGAGATCCTATTTATAGGAAATTAGAAGCTTATCTTAGAAAGTGTTTTCAGCATGTGGGCCGTATGTTTTAGCCATCTGTAGGCATTGCTTGTGTAGCAGGTGCTGACTCTTTGTTGTGTTTTCTTCCCAGAATTGGTTTCTGATGATGCTTCCTTGGAGGATATTCGAGATTGCCTAAACTTTCTCAGACTAGAAAATTTTTGGTTGTTTTAACCAAAAATGTTAGCCTGCAGACATGTTTTCTAAAGGTAGACTTTTATCTCTCCCCTTTCAAGGAAATATTTTGTTTGGTCCTGGTTTCTACACTATATTTCCACATCTAAGGGATGTAAAGGGTTTTTCTTTCTCAGGATAAAAAGTCCAAAGTCAGGTCGGTTTATTGTTTTTGTTTCTTTTGTCAGTCAAGAAACGAAAAGTTCTCTTCTTCGAAACATGAATCCTCATAGTCCTCATGGAAACCTAGTCCACTTTGGAATAAGTCTAAGCAGAGCTAGAAACCTACCTTCACCTCTAAATTAGCATGAAGGTGCCTTCAGTTCTGGTAGGTGTCAGATTGATAATTTTTCAGAAGGCCTTGTCAGAGTCAATTCAGGACCCATGGGTACAACACATAGTATCTCAGGATTGCAGAATAGGCTTTGGATCAAGGACTCCTTGAGAGAGGGGTCTTCTTTCACATGTTACAAAAAATCCCAAGAAGGCAAGTGCATTTTTTTCAATGTGTTCGAAAAATAAAACACATGGGTGTGATTGCTCCAGTACCAGATTTAGAACAAGGTCAGCGTTTTTTATTTGAATCTTTTCATTGTTCCATTTTATTGGATTAGAATACCTTAAACAAGTTTTAAGGGTTTCCACCTTCAGAACTGAAACCACACGTACCATATTACCGCTGATGCAACAGGGTAAATTCATGACCAAAACAACTTTAAAGAATGCTTCTCTCAATATCCCTATTCATTAAGATTACCATCAGCAGTTTTTTGGTTTGCCTTTTTGGACAGACACTTCTAATTTTTAGCTCTTCCATTTGGCTTAGCCACTGCTCCCTGAATTTTTTCGCTATTTCAATACTAAGGACTCATGGTATAGCAGTAGCGCCTTACCTGGATGATAATTTGGTTCTGGCTTCCTCTTTACCTTTGGCAGTATCTCACACCAACAAACTACTGTTGTTTCTTCGCATTCATGGTTGGGAGAAGAATGTTTAAAAAAGTTTGTTAAATTCTCATTCTGTTTCTTTTCTAGGGGTGATTATAGATTCTGTCACTATGCTCCTGTCTCCAACAGTCGGACGCAGATTAAATGACAGTCAGCCTGTCTAATGTTTAAAACAATGTCTTATTATTTTGTAGCCCAATACATGGAAGTAGTGGGTTTGATGGTAGCAGCATCAGAAGCCATCCACTTTGCTTGGTTTTACTTGCATCCTCTTCAGCTCAGCATGCTGAAGCATTGGTGTGGTGATTACACTTGTCTATCTGAGATGATTCAGTTGGATTGCAAGGTCATACAGTCTCTATCTTGGTGGACAACTAACCAAGTCATCTATCTAGTAACTAATGTTCATTGTCCATCTTGGGTGATCATTGCCACAGCTGCAAGCTTCTTGGGTTGGGGCACTGTCTGGTGGTCATGAGCAATTCAGGGAGTTTGGTTTCATCAGAAGGTGAGGTTGCCTATCACTGTTCTGGAGCTGTGTGCGATCTTTAGAGCTCTCTTCATGCTTGGCTTTGAATATATCATTATTTCTAGCATTTTGTGTATTAATGTTCCTTTAGAGGGATAGTAAAGTCAAAACTAAACTTAAATGTATTGGATACAACATGGATTTTTTTAACAGTTTTTCAATCTACATCTATTAACAATTTTGGTATCCTTTGTTAAAGAGTAATACTAGAGGATCTCAGGACCATGCACAAGTCTTTAGCCATCAGGCAGCTGTTTTTGTAATGAATGAATCATGAACATTTAATTTTGATGTTACTGTCTTCAGCCACTGAATACAGTACTCTTTGGCTTGTGGTATGATGTGTTGTATCTGCCTGAACAAAGATGCCACCCTAGATGGTCATAACCATATGAAATATTGTTTAAACACTATGCAGATAATTTTCTTTTATAGGACACTTCAGAATCTGTAAAGTATTAATAAATGACATATTTTTACAAGCCACACTTCATTTAACGCAAGTGTACTTTAAATATGAATATATATATATATATATATATATATATATATATCTGTGTATATATATATAATTTTAATTATTTCACTTTTTTCCAATGTCAACAAAAGTCATATATACAACACAATACATACCTGTCACATTATGCTTGAAGAACCTTTTGAAATAATTGTGTCCTGCTACAATTTTTTGAATGTCACAAATATGACAATGTAATCTGAGTATTCCTCAAGCAGAGATATATTTAAACTGTGGTCTCTTTATAGCCCTCAAAAACCTCTGATTTAAAAAAGAACATATCCATCAATGACAGTCATTTTTTTTTGTGTGTTAATTTCAATGTCAGCATTATTCACAATGAACTGAAGAGGACACAGATGGTATAGTGTTTATAATCCCAAGGCTTTCACTATTTATACATCAGTCTGTGAACCGCTCCTACTATTTAAATTAACTTTATTTTGTGACATTCATTTAGCAATTTGTGTACCTAACCCTTGACCCCTTCATTTCTGTCTTTTCATGTGTACAAGGTTACTGAGCTGATAGGGGACCTTTGAACTGTTCAATAGAATATATATTTATCTTTTTTAACTTTATATAGTTGCCAGCTGTTAACAAAAAATAGTTCCTAGCTAGAACCAAGACTCTAAATGTTTATACATTGAGAGTCATGCATATGTAAAAGAAATTGAACAGTGTTAATTTGTTTAAAAAAAAAATTCCACTCTTGCAGTATCATATTAAAGGGACACTCAAGTCAAAATAAAACTTTCATTATTCTGATAGAGCACACCATTTTAAACAACTTTCCAATTCACTTCCATTATCTAAATGTGCACTTTCTGAGCACCAGCATTTACTGAGCATGTGCAAGATTCATAGAATATATGTATATGCATTTTTTGATTGGTTGATGGCAGTCACATGATGCAGTGGAAGGGAAAATAAAACTAACTTTAAAATTTGCTCATTTGAAATTCAAATTAAGTGCTTTTGCATTGTTAATATGCATTTACTGGTTATGCTAGTATACTGTTTAGTGGACCTTTAAGGAATTAATACATTTTTATGTGATTTTTATAGAGCTGGTAGAAACTCCTAGAAGTGATCAGGTCACCTTTACCTATATCTCTCATACTCCTGTCAGCTATCAGCTATTTGGAGTAAAGCAGTGTGGGCTATAGCTCAGATCTAAACCAAAACAAATGTTTTTTTTTTCTTTGTTTATTTATAATTTTAATTATATATAAGAAAAATGACCCATTCATTCCAGCATGCACACTATTCCAAAGCCCCAGTCATGCTGTGACCATTATCGTGACCTATAGCTTGTTAGACCCATCACACAAGCTGCTAACATTCAAAAGTATGGCCTGGGGTATTTTCCAGTGTATTTTGGAATTTGGTTCTCCAGAAAAAAATATCACTTTTATGTAGTGGTCTTTTAGCATCTGTGGTTCCTTGAATTTGACTTGCTTTTATCCTCCTGTTCTTTATCACTGAGCAGTGTTGTCCTGCTTTAGATGCAGTCTTTTTCTTCATAAACGGAAAGAGTCCTCAGCTGCATTCATTACTTTTGGGAATTCAGAACCTGGCCACCAGGAAGAGGCAAAGACACCCCAGCCAAAGGCATAAATACCCCTCCCACTTCCCTATCCCCCAGTCATTCTTTGCCTTTCGTCCCAGGAAGTTGGCAGAAGTTTCGATAGTCTCTTATGAAGGGTAGTACTCTTCAGAATGGGACTGGAGTTTTAAGTAGTCCTGTCAGCCTCTCAGTGAGAGCATGGGTGAAAGTTAGAGTCCGGAGATGCAGGGAGAGTCTTTCTGGGAAACCATCCCGACATCTCAACCTTGTGACCCCA
>CAJPDP010383900.1:0-10813 GCA_905336975.1 Bombina variegata variegata
TGTCGGCGATGTAGGGGAACTGCGGTATAGGGTTTAATAGGTTTAGTTGGTGTCGGCAATGTCAGGGAACTGCGGTTTATGGGTTAATAGGTTTAGTTAGTGTCAGGGAATGGCGGTTTAGGGGTTAATAGGCTTTGTTAGTGTCGGTGATGTCGGGGAACAGCGGTTTTAGTGGTTAATAGCTTGATTTAGTTAGTGTTGGCGATGTCGGGGAACTGCGGTTTAGATTAGAACAATGCAAAATTCTGAAAATGAATAAAGAATGGATCCGAAAATTCGGAAACTGATTTATTTTTCAGGGTTTTAGTTATGGTGCCAATTCGGAAATTCGGATTCATTCGAATCTCCAAATCAGCCTAAATTCGTCCAAAAACTAAATTTGTCCGAAACGAATTGCACGTCTACTTTAAAATCAAGGATAATATAAAAGGGAATTGCAAAGATATACATAGTTGTTTGACTAGTGACAGTTTTATAGAACAATAAAAGTTTATGTCAGTTTTCTAAAGTTAAAGTGGGGATAAAGAAGAATGAATTAATAAGGCAACAAATGTCCAAGGCAGGAACAGCAAATGTTCAGCTTTCCATGCTGAGATACCATAGGAATTATTACATCTGACACGTGTGGTGATCCCACTCAACTCCACAGCCACCAGAAAGTCATGGACTATAGTCATGGAGCATTTCATTAAGGAAGTTTCTTAGTTGCTTTGTTAAAGATAATTTAAAAAACATTGCTATGTTTAAAAAAAAAAGAAACAAAAATAACCTCAGGAAAAGAATATATAATTATATAGAATCAGACAGAACTGTAAATTGGATTTCTAATGAGATACCCTTGTAATTAAGATATTAAGCATTACAAAATAAATAAGCTACAGAACATTACACACTATAGCCCATTATCACATTCTAGATCTAGACCTGATTTTTTTTAAAGAATGGATGTTCCTGAACGGAATAAACATTTATTTTTTGAATGCTTATAGAGGTATGTCCCAAGTCAAGATTTTAGTTCTTGGCATATCATTCCTGTAGGAAGATACACTTGCTATTAAAGTTACTGTCTAATAACAAGTTTGACTTTCATATTTATCATGTGAGTAACCAAACCACAAGTCAGTGGTAAAAGTTCATAACATCTAGAGTTAAAATAATAAATAAAACAATATTTAATGAAATACTTAGAGAGAGAAAAACTAGGAAACTTGTAACCCCTAGTTTTTAAATATAGCTAGGGAATTCAGCACCCTTTGTTCAGATAAAACCTATACTTGGTTTTTATTCATTTGATTATAGTGCACACAGAGGTAGAACACACATACAAAAAAACACACATTTAAAATATTCCAGCATTAGAACTCATACAGGTAGTTGTAAAGGTTCACTGTTTTAGCCACATGTGGTAAGCATATTATCCTTCCAAGACACAAAAGAGACAGAGCGCAAAGCACTCTAAGGGTAAAACTGTTTTAATAATCATCCGCGGGCAGGTGAGAGTATGTAGAAAGAGTCTCCCGATCCTAATACCATCACCTGCACGCGGAGGATATTTTACGTGGTGACATTCATTTTTGTGCCTATTGTGATTTTATACATTGTATGTGTGGTTTTATGTGCACTATAGCACTCTTTATTAAAACAGTTTTACCCTTAGAGTGCTTTGCGCTCTGTCTCTTTTGTGTCTTTGCAGTTTCTATTGGGAGCAGGATCACAGTCCTTGCATTCGTCTCAGAGCAGCATCCACTCTGATATAGATACAAGTTGGAAATTGTTCAACATATGATTAAGAATTTATTTATATATATCTCCGAACCCATAAGCATTATATTCTTCCAGTGGAGGATATTGGTTGTTATTATTATGAGGCTATTCGGATATTTACTGTATATATTAGTTTGATTACAATTAGGAGTGGAGAAGCGCAGCTTAAATGCTTGCATATTATCCTTCCAACAGTCATCCAACATTGAATAAAGTTAAATCATGCATGAAAAAGCCGGCATGCTTGTCAATTACACTGCAGTGTTTGGAGATTTAGGAAAGGCAGCCAAAGTTCCACAGTAAATGCAGTTGCAACTGATAGAGACAGAATAGCTATGTATAAGCGTGTATGCAGGCAAAGCAGGATTTTGATCAAGCCAGAATTTTGTATATCATATCCTCCAGACAGACAAATCAACAGGAAATACAGTTGTGGGGCTTACGTGGTTATTTTCCTCTGGTATGTAGAAAACTTTCCTCCCATGTACCTCCAAATCAGCATGGCTTTCGCCGCACTTTAGGTCAGTTACCTTTGCAGCTGATGTGTCACGGCTCCTGCCATTTTAGCCTGTATTTACGACCCTCTTGTCTATTGTGCTGAATTCCCTATCTATATTTAAAAACTAGGCGTTATATGTTTCCTAGTTTTTCTCTCTCTAAATTTTTCATTAAATATGATTGCCTAAGGGTCTGCACCCCATTTTTTATAAAGGAAGAAAATATAAATGTAAACAGAATAAAGGCCGCTAGCACTAGTTTTCTATTTTCCCAATAAAAAAAACGAATTATATAATATTTGCTGCATCAACATGTAAATCTGCTATCCCTAGACAACCAATTTTATATAACTTCTTTTGTTTGCAACTAAACTTGGTGGCAAAGTTCCATATAATGTGAATATGTTTCTTATATCAATGTTATGTGGTTAAAAGCAGAATCAGATAAAAACAACTTCAAGGCTATTTTATGTATCTATTAATGTCAAATTGTTCAGAATGTTCAGTACTAGATGTAATGCTTGAATACATATCTTCTTCCCATATATTTTGGCATATCTAAAAATATTTTCTTTAAAACATTGTGATCTGTTTTGAAACATACATCAAACTATCATTTAATAGGCACAACATTCATTTTAATATATTATCACTCTATATTTCCATTCTTCTATTTGTTGAAAAATCTTTTTAATAAAAGAAATTAAGGTTTTGGAATTGACAGATATTATCTGATGTTTTCCTTATAAAATGACTTATAATAATGTTTTGTTTTTCCACATTTCCCGCTAAGGACAGAACCAAAACAGACCTTTTCCCATCTAAAGGTAATAAAAACATTAAATAGTATGGAACCACACATTTTTTAACCAAAAAGGCAACTTATGAAATGCCGATATAAAACAAAAGCAGTTAATTATCATTTAACTCAGAAAATTGACAATGAAAATATCATCAGTCATCAAATAATTCTAAGTAAAAAAATCCAGAAATAATAAATAAGATATATATATATATATATATATATATAAATACATACAGCACATAGAAAGTCTGGCACTCTATTGAAAGCACACCGCTAGATTAAAAACAAATGGAAGAATAGAATGGAATGGAAGTTAGTTACAGAATTTGGCCAAATTGTGATAGGCCCAGGACCACGTCAAGGTCTCCTTCTCCCTGGGTCACTAACCTACAGCCACACAATGCATCCCTTTAACCAAACACCCTGAGATACAAATAAGGGATATGTAAGATAATGGTCTTGAAAAAGCCTTGTTAATCTTGCCGAAACATTGACCACTCATTTTTTTTGTATTTGATGACTGAATAAACTAACATTTTTGATGCTGAAGACTTGTAAGTGCCTATCTATGGACTGGTGCAGATGTGCATTGGATCAGTGAGTGCAAGATACATTGTAATTACAGTGTGTGTGTGTGTATATATATATTTAAATCTATAAAGAAACAATAAGAATGTATCAGTTCACATGCCCTGTGGGATCACAATCCAGCCATCCAAAAAAATCAATAAAAAAAAAATCCTCCAGATTCTTTTGAGCAATAAAAAAAAACATCCAAGTGTATGAGTCTTAGGTAAAAGCTGAGAATCTTTAATACTTTGACACTCTGGTAATAAACTATTTTAAAATAACATTAAGAACAGCATCTTCTAGCAAATCCTTTAATTACCTAAATACATTTGTGGGATCTTAATGTAATCTGATATAATATTTTTATTAGGTTATTGTCCTACTGATTTATTGACTTCATAAGAGTTTAAAGTGTTTTCCTTCCCTTTCAGAGGTTAAAGGAACATTAAATAGAAATTGGAAGCAGTAGATTCAAAGATTCATATCAGAGGAGCATTTTGAAGTGTCATCTTATCAAATGAGTATATTTTAATGTTTTCTCCCCCTGCTGATTTCTTTCTCCCCAGAAGCAATGCACCCTTGCTAACCAATCATTAGCCTCTACACATGAATGTGTTAAGTCCTTTTTTGCACATTGAAAATAAACAGAACACAGTAAATATGGAAAACCTTCCTTGAAGTTCTCAAAATTTAATTAGCAGTGGGGAACAAACTTATGATGTATATAAGATCATTGCATTTGCAAAGTAATGCCAGAAATACGTTCTTAACTATGTTAAAGTACCATGAAATACAGTAGAATTGCATAACTAGCTAAATATATAATAAAAAGAATTTGCAAAAGCACTTTCTCTGAAAGCAGTAGATTTTGTTCTGACAAATTTAAAAATATACTTAAATTTGCTGCCCCCCTGTATCATGTGACAGATAACAGCCAATAACAGACGCACATACTTATACACTGTGAACTCTTAAATATGATCAGTAGGCGCTGGTGCCTCAGAAAGATTGAATATAAAAAAAGACTGCGTACAGTTTAATAATGTAAGTAAATTGGAAAGTCTCCTAATACTACATGCTCTCTCTTAATCGTCAAAGTTTTTTACTTTACTGTTTCTTTAATAGTATTTTTTTAAATGAAACTTGTTTTTAGGCAAGGGGCTTGGCAGTCAACTACTGCAAATAGGAGTTTAGCTGTGAGGTTGGAGAGGAGACCTCCATGAGCAGATTGTAAAATGAAAGAAAGATTATAACAAGATATTAACAGAAGGAATTATGGGGGAGGTGGAAGATCAGAGACAAAGGGGTAGATTACAAGCGGCACTCAATATGTTTTTCACTCGTGTGATAACACTGCTGAAAGTCAACTTTTAACACGGGTGGGTTAGTGCGTGTATTACAAGTTAAAAGTAAAAAAGTTATTGCACAAGCAAAACCTGATGACCTCTAAATTCAGGACTTTGGTATCATGTTAACTTCTTCTCCCCATAGACTTCAATGGAGCTCGCTGGTCAAAAAAAACAACACTTATTGATGTGCTCTAACCTGACACCGTGTTAGATCAACGGCACTAAAGCTGAAGGTAGTTATGAATATTTCACATTTCAATGTTCTTTACATAGAAGAAAATGTCCTTTTAATTTTTAAATATAATTATAATTTTGTAAAATATACATGTATACCTATATATCTATATGCATATATACAAATATATATGTATATACATGTGTATATATGTGTTCATGTGCCTATGTATGTACAGTATATATATATATATATATATATATATATATATACACACACACACTCATATTTAGACAGCGCAAATTTTATTTGCACTTGAGCGCACTCATTTACTTTCAACTTTTTATGTGCCCACAAGGTAGGTCAGTCAAGATATACCGCTCCACTTGTAATCTAGCCCAATGTGTTTCTGGGGAAAAAAAAAAAGATTAAGGGCTAGATTACAAGTGGATCGGTATTTTGAATTTCCACTATAGTAATAACTCCACTAGAATTAAGATTTGTGCGCTAGTCGGGTTGCGCTGGTATTAGAAGTTACAAGCAAACTGTTTTTGCTCTAACCCAAATAGCGCAAAAATCTGAACTTAGAATATCACATGCGTGTTCACGTATTCCCCCATAGAAGTCAATGGAGAAAAATAGTTGGAAAAAAACACCCCACTGTCACACAAAGTCACATATTCTCATTAGCGCTAACCAGGCATGAAAATATAAATATTTAATATTCCAATGCTCTTTAAGTAACGGAATATGTTCTATTTATTCATAATGCAATATTGCTACATATATCTGATTTTTTTTTTTGATTTTTTTTAAAAGAGCTTTATTTGATAAGAAAATAAAGATATACATACATCTCAAATGCGATTACGGGTTTACAAGGTTTACCCGATTAAAGGAAGCAATAAAATAAAACATTATAAGCTGTAGTTGTATGTCTGAATAATTTCAAGTCTCTGGTTGCAGACTCATCCAGCGTTCCGCAACACTATAACAGATTAAGTCCTACATCGATGTATGTTAGCAATATGGCGCCGTTTAAGTAGCTCTACATTTTCCAATTTTCCATTTTTTCCTGTCATATTCTACATACATCAAATTATAAACCAATGAAATAGAATACAACATTAACTCGAATGAGGTTATTAAAACATATTGACATAAGTAACAAATAATTATAAATCTAAATAACAATGCCTTGTAAAGACTAAATTTCAGGATTGTATATTGTCACATAGTTTTGACACACTGGGTACTTTAATGAGCTGTTTTCCTTCATGTCCTAGTCAAAAAAAAAAAAAGTGAGGAGAAAGAGCGAGAGGGAGGGGCAAGGCTCTCAACAGGCTCCATCTTAAATTAACCTGTTGGAGCAGTGTAAATTCCTATTATTGAGATACTTTTAGGTCACAGAGTCCTGTTTCCATAGTTGGAGCAACATTTCATAGTTATCCAATTTCAATATTCGAGAGTAATGATATCTTTCAAGTTGCAAAAGTTTCTGTACATTTTGTTTCCAATCTATAAGTGTGGGGATCTGTACCGCCTTCCAACAAAGTGGAATCAGGTTTTTTGCACCTGCCAACATTAACAATAAGAGTGTCTTTTTAATCGGGTTTGGAATTTTGAATGGGAAATGAAAGAGTAGGGTCTCTGGAGCCCTTGGAATATCCATCTCCAGAATTCCCTGTATCTCCTCCCACACCAAGGTCCAGAAACTCTCCAGTAAAGGGCAATCCCACCAGATATGTACTATTGAACCTATTCCCCCACATCCCCTCCAGCACTTGTCAGATGTGTTTGGATAAAAAAAATTAAGACGAGACGGTGTAAGGTACCACCAGCTCATCATTTTATATTGGGATTTCTGTGTATGTGCTGAAACTGATATGGTCTTAACAGCCCAGAATATCTGCTGCCATTCTGCCATTGTACATTAAGACCCCAACTCTCTATGCCACATTTTGGTGTAGGTTGGAAGGGTGATATCTTTAGGTTGGAGGAGAAGTGAATATATTTTTGAATTTAAATGTCTAGGGGCGGATCGGAGCATACATAGTGTTTCAAAATGCGTGGGTTCTCGTAGCAGTAACTGTTTATATTTGTGAGTAGAAACGTAGTGGCCTATTTGTAGGTAAACAAACCATGGGATTGGGAAATCAGGGAACTCTAACATAATTTCATCTCGTGTTTTTATTCTCCCACACGTGGTAAAGCATTTTATGCGGTTATTGGTAAATTAAGTCTGGGCCAGGGTAGTTTTAGATTGCAACTGTAACTCTGAGTTACCGTATACCGTTGTCAAAGGTGAGTATGTAGTCGAAATGTGTGAGTCAGTTCATATAATTTTGTCCCATTGATCAAAAAGTTCCTTCAACAGAGGAAAATATGGTATGTCGGAGGGTCTATTTTTTTTGTTCACCCACAGAAGGGAGGCAAGGTCATCCACCCCCAAAACAGCTTTGTCTAAAAGAATCCAATTTTTTTGTGTATTTCCGTGGTACCACTCCACCACTCTTTGAAGGAGAATAGCTTTCCTGTATAGGCTAAAATTGGGAAGGCTCAATTCTCCTTTTTCTCATGGGAGATACATGGTTTTTCTATTTACTCTGGACTTTATTCCTTTCCAAATAAATTCCTTAATCAAATTTTGTAACGAGGGGCAGAATGTATATGGAACGGGAACAGGGATTGTTTGAAACAAATACAATATCCTTGGAAGGACTTTCATTTTGATGACATTGATTCTTCCCAGCCAAGAGATTGTTTTATGTCTTAAAGTTTAAGTTGCAATTTCTTTCCTGAGAGATGCATAGTTTGCATCAAATATATCTGACATAGAAGCTGATATGTTAATGCCTAGGTATTTTAGAAATTTGTTCTGTAGTACAAATGGGCTGTGTTCTTTTAGCCACGCCATTAAGATGAAAATGGGAGACTTCCCCGTATTTATTAAATTTGTGCATCAAGGCAGGGATAGATGTTTCAACATCTGTGAGTGTAAATAGCAGATCATCTGCATACAGTGTTATTTTATTTTCCCTAGCCCCCAATGGTATCCCTTTAATTAGATGATTGGCTCTAATATTGCTCGCCAGGGCCTCTATTGAGATATAAAAAAGCAGGGGTGACAGCGGACAACCCTGCCTGGTCCCGTTGGAAATAGTAAAGGCATCTGAGAGAATGGTATTTACCTTAATTTGTGCGTTTGGAGTGGAGTAAAAGGTAAAAATTGTTTTCATAAATCTTTCTCCAAATCTCATTTTTTCCAGTTTGCTTCTGAGGAATGGCTCGTTCACTCTGTCAAACGCCTTTTCAGCATCAGTTGAAAACAGAGCGAGCAGCACCACGTTTTTTTTAATGTGCAATTAGCTGTAAAACCTTGAGGGTGTAATCCCTTGCCTCCCTTCCCGGGACAAACCCCACCTGGTCCAATGAAATCAGGTCAGGAAGAAATGTATTAACTCTATTAGCTAAGGCCTTTGTCAGGATTTTTATGTCTGTATTCAGTAATGATATTGGTCTATAGCTTTGGGGCCTGCCTGTCGCTTTACCCGGCTTATATGGATTACAGTAATGTATGCTGTCAACATAGTTGGTGGTAATCTTTCTAAGTCCGGTAATTCATTAAAAAATGTTTTGTAAATGCTGCATCGGAACAGGTAGGAAAGTTTTATAGTATTTAGCCCCTAATCCATCAGGGCCAGGGCTCTCCTCATTGGGAAGGTCTTTCAACGCTCTTTGTAGCTCTTCCTGTGTTAGGGGCAACTCAAGAAAATCTATTGTATCCTGCTCTAGCGTCCGCAGCTGTGTGTTTTTAAGTACTCCTGTGCCTTATGCTGCCTTTTCAGGAGGTGGGGTAATTATAAATGACTTAAGGTTGTACAATTTATCATAGTAATTACGGAAGGTTTCCGCTATTTTGGGACTATCCTTATGAGTCTTACCTTCTCTATCTTTAATGGTATAGACATATGACTTCAGTTGTGAGCGGGGAAGTGCTCTGGTCAACAATTTACCCGCTTTGTTACCCCGTTCATAATATTTTTGCTTTAACAATAACGCCTTATGTTGATTCTCTTCTTGTAGAAGTAGCTTAAAGTCTAACCTGGCTTGATTAAGAGTAGCTTCAATATCAGTATTCAGGGGATTTTTTTTTGTGCTGCTCTTCTAATGTCATTATATTATGGAGAATGAGGTTATATTATTCCCTACCTTGTTGCACTAGTTTGGCTTTATGTTTGATAAAGTGATCCCTAATGACACTTTTATGTGCTTCCCAAATAATAGGCAAGGGTAGGTCCTTTGTAATGTTAAGGTCGAAGTATTCCGTTATCATGGCAGTCAAATCTTCCTTAACTAGTGGGTTGTCCAAGAGTGTGTCATCTAATCGCCATATGTAAGGGGAGGCTGCTGTGTCAGGCCAAAACATTTCAATTATAACTGGGGCATGATCAGACCATGTGATGGATGAAATTTCACTACAGGTTATATAGGCGATACCCTGAGAGTTTGAAGAAATAGTCAATACGGGAATATTTCTTATGTGGACTTGAGTAAAAGGTATAATCAGTGTCCGTTGGGTGCATAGTACGCCAAATGTTGTGTAACAAATGGTTTTTGAGTGTTATGTTTATCTGTTTTAGTATGTGATATGAAACATTTGAGATGCCATTAGAGGTATCTAGTCTTGGGTTTAGCGGTGCATTAAAATCCCCTCCCAACAGCAACACACCCTTGTCAATTCAAGTAATTTACTCAAAAGGGTTATTCTGCCATGCAACAATCCCACCACAATAAGAAATCTACCTTCCTTATCTCTCTCTAATTTATGGGGTTGGAAGGGAGTTTTATGATGTATGAGTACAGCTACTCCATTTTGTTTACACGGGCCAGATGTAAAAAAAGCTGTGGGGTACTTATGATTATGCAGTTTGGGCTCCTTGTTTTTTGCAAAATGCGATATTTGAAGGAAAATTATGTCGCCCTGTAACTTATGAAGCTCTCCGGAAACTATGGACCATTTCCCTGAATTATTTAAACCTTTTACATTAATTGTGATAATTTTAAGTGGGTGGATTCTCTGTTTGTGCTGTGAGGGAACCATTGTGTGGAGGGGAAAAGGAGAAAGAAGAAGGGGAAAGGGAAGGAGAGAAAAAAATAAAATAAAAAAAATTGACTATGATAAGGTCACAGATGTGATTCAATACCAGAAGACTCAATTATAAGTGAGTCCCGCGGGACCTTACCATATATGTGTGTGTCAAGATATAAACAAATATTAGCCTTAATAACAATAGAACAAGTGTGTCAACAAGCCCAATATATCACAATTTTTTTTGAGGTTACACTAAAGGGTATATGCCTTTAGCTGGCTCAGTTGAAAGTGTTAATATGAGACTAAACAATCAAATGATTTTAAACTATGTTAAAGCATAATCTGAAACTATGAGGCATATTTAACAAATCCGACAGTGCAGATCAGGTCCGACAGACCTCGCTGAATGCGGAGAGCAAATTCAGCATTGCACCAGCAGCTCACAAGAGCTGCTGGTGCAACGCCGCCCCCTGCAGACTCACGGCCAATCAGCAGGGGGTGTCAATCAACCCGATCGTATTCGATCGGGTTGAATTGTGGTGATCTCTGTCTGCCTCA
>CAJPDP010383936.1:0-11709 GCA_905336975.1 Bombina variegata variegata
ATACCAGTGGTAGCCCAAAACCAGCGTTAGGAGCCTCTAACGCTGGTTTTGACGGCTAACGCAGAACTCTAAATCTAGGCAAATGTTTGCAGTTACTTAGTGCAACATGATTTAATAACAATGGTTAAAACAATGGTTAAAAATACATACATGGATACATGCATTTAACAAATATATGAAAAAATGATATAAAAAAATTATATAAAAATTACATATACAAAAACAAAAACTTACATATGAAAATTGTGGATGAAAATAGACAATGGTAAATGCGAATATGTCTTTCCTAGTTTGTTACAATGTTTCAAATCATAGAAAATATGCTTACCAGTGGTAGACGCATTTCGGCCTCTAGAAGGCCTTTATCAAGACTGGTTTTGGGTCTGTAGTTGTGGGTCTTTTATACCGAACTACAGATGAGTGTACTGACAAACCGGAAGTTTCTTTTTTAGTACTTCCGGTCGAATACAATAACATTTTAATCCTTTATTTTGTTTTGTTTATAAGTAGAAATTTATTTTAAGTTATCCACTACTATTCACTTTCAATGAATAAATATCCAGCCCTTGGCTCTTTTTATTTTGTATTTCTTATTTTTCAGGCCATATTTAATCTTCTTATTTTTCACGATATGTTTAATCTATAAGGCTGTATATCTCCAAATTAGGTCATTGATAATATCAGTCCTTAGTAAGTTTTTTTCTATTGGAGAAAAGTAAAGCCAAAAGAAAAAGTGGAATTAACTTTAAAAGCCGATTTTTGTCTTGTCTTATTGAACCTGATGTATCATTCAATGTCCGCTGTGGCTCTAATACAGTGCGCTATAGGCTATAAATGTGGGTGTGTTGTGTTCACTGTTCTCATTTGATGCCCGTTTGTTTACTTCTTGAATGTCATTGATCTAAAGTTTACAACCTGTAGATATCGTTATCAGCTTATATGTTTACCAGCATGGTAGTATAACATGTTCTTATATGGAAAATGATACGAAAATGATATAGCTGCATGCTTTCACTTATGTTTATGTAAGAGGGAGTTATTGATGCATTTTAAACAATTTGTTTAATTTTTCTTATTCAATCTACGGTGCTATATTTAAGTCTATGTGTTTCAAAAACCGGTCCTTGGTAAAATAATTTTTTATCGGGGAAAAGACCAAAAGAAGATGTAAAAGAGAAAAAGAAAACCAATTTTAAAAAAGTAAACCAATTTTAAAAAGCCGATTTTCGGCTTGTCTTATTGGACCTCACATATCATTCAATGTCAGGTGTAACTCTAATGTGATGCAGTATAGGCTGTGAATATATGGGTGTGTTTGTGTTAACTATCCCCATTGGGTGCTCTTTTGTTTGCTTCTGGAATGTAGTCAATCTGGAGTTGATAGTCGTGTTACTATCGTTATCAGCATATAAATTTGCCAACATAATAGTATAACTTGTTCTTATGAGGGAAATGATATAGCTGTAGGTTTTCACTTATATTTATATTAAGAGAGATTTGTTTTGGGATAAGAGGTAACTTGATTAATGTAGATACATTTTAAACAATTACTTCTAAACTTGTCATTTGTAATATGAGTTTTGTTCGATATTCATATGTCCTTATCTCGGTAATATTTTGATGTGTATCTCAGGTATGATAATACCTATGATGAGGGAGTAATTCCCATTCAGAGAGGCATCCCTTTAAGGACTAAGATGTTATTGGATGAGATTGATTATTTCTATACCTTACCATATAAAGTTTAGTCCCATAAAGAGACATTAGTTTGATGTTTAAGCCATATAGTGTGTTATCCAAAGGGGAACATATTCATTAAGTGAATGGAAGTTTTAGGATTGTGAATAGTCCATATCTTACAATTACAGAAGAGAAAGAGGCTTCATAGGAAACGAGACTTGGGTTTTATAAGACGAGTGGTATGTGCCATATAAAGTTACGATGGTCTAGATGAGTACAATATACCTAACATTTGGTGTTTAGGTAGAAAAAGACACTTTTGTAAACCATGGGTCAATTCTAAGAGGAAATGACTCCTAAAGGTAAATCATGATAATTATATCAATAGTTGATTTCTTTATGTTCAGAATTGTCGATGTATGTATCCTAGACATATTCTGGGAATAGAGAGAGAATAGTAAAGATGATCAGATGGATCATGTTTTATATCTAGTCTCCTATTAAGTAGCTGGGGATTAGTAGGATCAAACATATCCCCATGTTCATTATAATCAGCTCTATTATCTCCAAGTGGGATATAGTCTTTAGGAGAGGATTAAAAGGAAGAAAAAGAAGTTAAAAGGAGTTGAAAGGTGTGATGAATCTTCTTTATTGTTTAACCCTCAGGGGTAAAGGCAATCTGAAGTCTTTAAGAAAAGTTAAAAAGATGGGATAGATCTTCTTTATTATTTAGCCCTCTGGGGTAGAGGCAATCTAAATGGAAAATACATTTGGATTATGTCGTTAGTAGTTTCTTTTCATAGTTGCCTCCTCTCCAGTTTTTGCTAACTTTCTCAATCCCCATATATTTCAGGTCCTTGGTGTTTCCTTGATGTCTTGTAGAAAAATGCCTATATAGGGCTATATCCATGTTAAGTTTTTCGATCATAAGAAGATGCTCTCTTATCCTGTCCTTCAGTGTTCTTGAAGTTTGTCCCACATACTGCAGGCCACATGAGCATTGTAACAAGTACACTACTTCTTTGTCCTGACATCTGATTAAATCTTGAATCTTATATTTTTATTTCTTATTAAAAGACTGGAATTCAGTGGTTTTCATTCCACATCTGCAAGCCTTACAGGTGTGGCAGGGGAAGAAACCTTTAATCTTTTTCCCAAATACATCTTTAGTTCCTGATTTTTTGTTTTTATGTATACTGGGTGCTAATTTGTTATTCAAGTTATTTGTTTTCCTGTATACGAATCTTGGTTCTGTTGGTAATTTCTCCCCTAATATGTCATTGTCTTTCAATATTTCCCAGTGTTTGCGAAAGATGTTTTCGATAATATTGAGAATTCCTTCTTCTTCTTCTTTTATTGATTTTATTTTGTATTCGGTAAGTTCATTTCTCTCTATTCTCCTTACTTCTTCAATTCTCTGATCTAACATGTCTTTATCATATCCTCTATCAAGGAATTTAGATTTTATTATTTGTGCCTGCTCTTCCCATTTGGACAGATTTTAAAATTTTTTTCTCATCCTGAGGAGTTGTCCTTTAGGGATGTTGTTCTTCCATCTTGGGTGGTGGCAGCTGGTTTTGTGGACATAGTTGTTGCTGTCCACCTTCTTAAAGTGGGTTAAAGTCTCCAATTTCCCTTTTTTTATTTCAATACATAGGAAATTTATTTCTGTATAACTCCATTTATATGTGAATTTTAAATTAGCCGTGTTCTTGTTCATTATCTCAATTGTGTATTTAAGGTCTTCTAATGACCCTTTCCAGATAATGATAATATCATCTATATATCGAGCGAAAGAGGGAAAGAAAAATGAACCACCTCAAATCAAGAGGGTTGAATTGGAGATAGACCTAAATACACCGACTACATCAGAAGAGACATGATCACCATCTTTTTTAGGATTGGATCAACACCAAAACAAAGGGAAAGAGAAAAAACAGCTGACACCAAAAGGAAAAAGAAAACTCACAGAGGGAAGAGAGGGGACGCTAAAATGAACAAAAGCAATAAAACACTAGATAACAAGGATAACAGAACTAATAATGGAATTTTCAATCTAAGTTCATATGAACTAACAGAGAACGAGAAATCTGTTCTCAAATTTGGCCTTTGTACCATCAAGAAGCCTAGATAAATTTACAACTTTTAAAAACACGAGTTTATAAGGAAAATTACACTAAAAAGATTCCTCTTAAAATCTCCACTTGAAAGGGCAGGTTTCAAAATATATGCAAACCAAGAGGCAGTGGGTAATCATAAACACACCGAACTAAGGCCTAAATCAACATTTTACCCCATAAATCATAAAGGGACAGCAATTGAAGCTTTCGAAACGATCGTATGTAAGGAAATTCGTGACATACAATCCAAAAAATTGAAGAAGAAAAGACAAAATCTATCAGAAAAACAGTTAGAAACCATAAAAAAATTGGAAGACAATCAGAATTTAACCATAAAATCAGCCGATAAAGGCGGAGGAATTGTCGTCATGAATAGAAGTGACTATATACTTGAAAATGAGCATATTTTAAGCAATAAAAATACATACTGTGGGTTAACCAAAAACCCAGTAGATACATACAAAAAAGAATTGGTGGATCTACTGAAGAATTCCAAGGAGTTAGGTATACTGAACGATAAAGAATACAACTTTATCAATGTGAATTATCCAGTAACCCCAGTCCTATACCATCTCCCAAAAATACATAAATCCTTAAATAAACCCCCAGGAAGACCAATAATCTCCGAGATAGGGTGTCTGAGTAGTAACCTATCAGAATACGTAGACAAAAATTTACAACAATATGTCAAACAACTACCTTCGTTCTTAAAGAAGAATGGTTATATACTAGCAACCTGCAACGTAATGTCGCTATATATGAGCATCCCGCACCAAGAAGGGCTAGAGGCAGTGAAGTTCTTTCTAGACAAAGACCCAGAGATACCACAAAGACAAGGTGAATTTATATTAGATAGCAACAAATATATCTTAACTCATAATTACTTCTGCCATGAGGGTAAATTTTACCGGCAAATTTGCGGTACGGTGATGGGGACCAGGTTCACACCAAGTTACGCGAATCTGTACATGGGAAAGTGGGAACAGATTTTCTGGGATTCATGCCCAGCGAGCGCGGGCCTGGTTCTCTATCGCTGATATATAGATGATATTATCATTATCTGGAAAGGGTCATTAGAAGACCTTAAATACACAATTGAGATAATGAACAAGAACACAGCTAATTTAAAATTCACATATGAATGGAGTTATACAGAAATACATTTCCTGGACCTATGTATTGAAATAAAAGAAGGGAAATTGGAGACTTCAATGCACTTTAAGAAGGTGGACAGCAACAACTATGTCCACAAAACCAGCTGCCACCACCAAAGATGGAAGAACAACATCCCTAAAGGACAACTCCTCAGGATGAGAAAAAATTGTTCGAAACTGTCCAAATGGGTAGAGCAGGCACAAATAATAAAATCTAAATTCCTTGATAGAGGATATGAAGTTGTCAGATACTCAGGTGCCATCCCTTTAATATTCTCTGTTTTTCTCTGACAATCTGATTGGTGTATACTCCTTTAAGAACCACCTCCTTCCTTTTGCACATTGCGTAGTAATTTTCAGTTAGTAGCATAGCTGCTTCTGTACACCTGAGCTACCTACCACCAACTTTGTGTTTCTTCCGCTTGGAGTTCAAGCTCCTAAACTTCGCTAAAGACATATAATCCCGATTACAGCTACAAGACCTAAAATCCTCAAGTTGAATTGGCAAGATACTTTCTAACTTATTATTTGCCACTGGGATTGCAACCTTAACATCCGATCTCTCACAAAACCGCAAGTACCGTTCTACTCTCACGAAGAGTTATGCAATCTCTACCTTCATAACTGCAGTTGCTTATACGTATTCACTTCTGACTGATAATAATAGTAAATCGTATATCAAACTGACTTACTTTGTTCCTCGCTAATTAAATCAGCTGTTGTTTGAGACTCCTCCCAACTCTGACTTCCGAATCAGCCAAGCACTGGGAACCGAGCACAGTAAGACGCTGCAGGCTCACGGCCGCTCCTCTCATCCTCTCCTTTCGAAAGGTAACTCATGTAAATAATCAATCCGTGTGATACTAATCTGTTTCTCACTTTCTACTCTGTTACATTTGAGAGAACCCTCTGCTTCTTATTAAAGGATTGCCGAAATTCAGAATAGGAAGTCATAGTTGCATTCAGTGCTGAACAAATGAGTGACGTAACACTGTCAGTCAGACATAAGCTGGGAAAATCCTTCAGCGGTTTACTAAGGTTTATCTAAGAGATCATGCCTAAAACCACATCCTTATTAACTTTCACTCAATATCAAGAATCCCTTTAACCTATAAGGGTTTTCCCGATAACCAGTGAGACATCAACACTATTTCACTTACAAATATTACAAGTTAAGAACCTTAAAGGGACATAACCCTCTATTTATTGTGATACACAGTACAACTCCACCTATAAGATATTGCAATACCAGATGCTTAAAAGGATACACTCCCTACTTACTGAGATACAGCAGTACAACCACATTTACAAGGTATTGCAAATTGAGTTCCTTAAAGGGAGTTACACTCCTTACATAATTACTAAGCCTCAAAGAAATATTTCAAGATATCATGGAACCAGCAGACCTCCCCCAAATTGTCTATAACCTATCTCAAAAGGTAGACCAACTTGCTCAAGCTGTACATGATATACAAGTTGAAAACCAATCACTAAGAACCATAATAAGGGATTCTATTACTGTGAAAACCACTCAGCATGATCCATCCCCAGAACCACAAGTCTCTCTCCCTGAGAATTTTTCTGGGAATAGGAAATGTTACAGGCAATTCAAAAATTCCTGTCAACTACTATTTAACCTTAAACCCAGAACTTACCCCACAGAGAGAGTAAAAGTATTAAGTAAAATTTCATTCCTCAGAGGGGAACCCAGAACCTGGGTGGATAACCTCTGTGAAACTGATGACCCCTTACTGGGATCCCTGGAAGATTTCTTCCTTACAATGGATGAACTCTACCAAGATGCAGATGTACAATTAACAGCAGAAGCCTCCATGAGGAATTTAAAGCAAAGCAAGAGGCCAATGGAGGAATACATCACCGAATTCAAAATGAATGCCGCAGATTCACAGTGGAACCAAGTTGCACTTCGGAACCAATTCCGACTTGGTGTAGCTGACAGTCTTAAAGATGAACGTGCACGATTTGAGCTCCCCAAGACCTTGGAAGCCATGATGAGATCTGCCATTCAATTAGACCGTAGACTTCATGAGAGACGGGCTGAACGGTACTCCTCTGACGTCCGTCCAAAATCTTTGGGTTACCTCTCTACATCACAGACCCCATCTTCCTCCAAACAACTCACATAACCAATGGACATTGGTATGCTAAGAGGACCTATAAGTCCAGAGGAGATATTGCGAAGGAGAATTAAAAGCTTGTGCATGTACTGTGCCAACCCTCTGCACACAGTACAGGATTGCCCTCTTCTACAAAAAAATAAAAGAAGTAAGTCAATGTATTTACATACTACATTACAAAAAAGTAACCAGTCATCTTATAACATCCTATCTATCTCTCTGCAGTGGGATCGAAAACAACTGAACCTTGAAGGCATCATCGACTCAGGAGCCTACGGGAATTTCATTGATTACCATGTTGTAATTAAAAATAAAATTCCTCTTATTTTCAAAAAGTCTCCTATTTTTGTCCGTGTGATTGACGGGACCACAACTACTTCTGGTCCTATTACACATCATACTGTGCCAATGTTAGTTTCTATATTAGGACACACTGAAATGCTGTCATTTGATGTCTTACCTTCACCTCTTTTCCCTATCATACTAGGTATTAAGTGGCTCCAGCAGCATAATCCCCATATAGAATGGTCTCCATTCCAAGTAACATTCCCTTCTAAATACTGTAAAGATCACTGTTTCCATAAGCATTTGCTCCTCAAGACTGACCCGCACATTGAGGGATTGCCCTCAGAGTACAGTGATTATCTCGACGTATTCAGCAAAGTGGAGGCCAAAAACCTTCCACCACATCGCACATACGATTGCCCGATAGAACTACAACCAGGCGCCAGTATTCCGTACGGCCATCTATACCCACTGAGTCAAACCATCTAAAACAATATCTTGAATAAACCTGAGGAAGGGATTCATCAGAGCTTCAACATCCCCAGCAGGAGCAGGCATGTTTTTCGTTTGCAACAAAGATGCTACAATAAGACCAATTATTGACTACCGCGAACTGAACAAAGCACCATTAAAAACCGATACCCTTTACCGTTAATACCCGAGCTAATTGAACGCCTATCAGAAACCACCATCTACTCCAAATTAGACCTTCGGGGGGCCTACAATCTAATAAGGATAAAAGAAGGACATGAATGGCTAACAGCTTTCAGAACCAGGTATGGGCTATATGAGTACCTAGTCATGCCATTTGGATTGTGCAATGCACCTGCCACCTTCCAACACTTTATCAATGACGTCTTCCGTGATCTCTTAGATGTTTGCTTGGTCGTATATCTGGATGACATTCTGATATACTCTAAAAGCAAATCTGAACACATCCAGCACGTACGTAAGGTACTCGCAAGATTAAGAGAACATAAACTTTATGCTAAACCGGAAAAATGTCTATTCCATACAGATCAAGTATCGTTCCTAGGTTACAATATATCACCACAAGGAATTGAAATGCAGAGGGAAAAGGTGGATGCAGTAAAAAACTGGCCTACACCTAGGACCAAAGAGGAATTGCAACGGTTTCTTGGTTTTTCAAACTATTATAGAAAATTTATAAAAGAGTTTTCAAAGATTGCGAAACCTCTTACCAGATTAACCAGCACCTCTATTCCATTCCACTGGAACACAGATGCCAGGTCTGCCTTTGAAACTTTAAAGAACCGCTTCAACTCCACTCCCATATTAAAATTTCCGGATCCCGACTTACAGTATATTCTAGAAGTGGATTCCTCCAACTTCGCTTTAGGAGCAGTTCTTTCACAGCAGAAAACAGTCGACAGCCCTATCCATCCAATCTCATACTTCTCCAAGGTAATGACCCCAGCAGAAAGGAATTACCCAATAGGCGAAAAAGAGCTCCTAGCCATTAAACAGTCCTTTGAACACTGGAGACATCTCCTTGAGGGTACTAAGTTCCCCATCAATGTGTATACGGATCATAAAAACCTTCAGTATTTACAGTGCAATAAGACCCTATCAGCGAGACAAGTTCGTTGGAGCCTATATTTTTCCAGGTTCAACTTTAATATTATTTACAGACCTGCAGCCAGGAATGGTAAAGCAGATGCCCTTTCCCGTTTGCCAGATAAACCAGATAACCTTAACCCCATTTCTAACATTATACCAACAGAACGGTTCATTGGACTTTCCACCCAACTTCTAACTGAGTTAAGGAATTATGCAAAATTGCAACCGAATCCTCCACATCCATCTCTCATTAAAAGAGCCGAAGATTATTACCATGGAGGAAAACTTTATATACCGAAAGAGATGAGACTTCCAATATTAAAAATATATCATGACTCACCTCTATCAGAACATCCAGGAATACAACGTACAATAGAACTAATCAATAGAAACCTCTGGTGGCCAAACATGAGGGAGACAATACAAGATTATATTCATTCCTGTATCATTTGCACCACTTCTAAATCAGAAAGGAAACCACCATAGGGACTCCTCATGCCGTTACCTGTTCCTACCAAACCATGGCAACACCTATCAATGGATTTCCTAGTGGATCTACCTACATCTAATAATCAGAACACGATACTTGTTGTTATTGACATCTTTACCAAAATGGCCCATTTAATTTCGTATAATGAGCTTCCTCCTCAGAGACTACTCACCTTTATATCAACAACATCCTCAAACTTCATGGGATACCCCTATACTAACCACCGACAGAGGCTCCCAGTTCACCTCACATTTCTGGTCTAACCTCTGTAAAATAGTTCAAATTGACCATAGGTTCACCACATCTTTTCATCCACAAACCAATGGACAAGCTGAACGTCTAAATCAATGGTTGGAACAATACCTCATATGCTTTTGCTCATACCATCAAAATGATTGGATGAAATTAATTTCCATGGCGGAATTCGCCTACAACAATACCGTCAACTCCTCCACAAAGGTTACTCCATTTTAAGCAAACTATGGGTACCATCCATCCTTTATCTTCAATTCTCATGAAGTTAGTGATTCACTATTAGTTGATGATATACAAAATACTCTGTTAGACAACTTTACTTTCATACAAAGCAACATTAAGGAGTCCCAGATTACTCAGAAAACCTACTACGACCTCCGCAGGAGAGAACCCCCTTCGTATACCATAGGGGACAAAGTCTGGCTTTCAACCAAACATTTGAAGTTACAGATCCCCTGTAAGAAATTTGCAACGCTATTCATCGGTTCTTTCCCCATCACACGGATTGTAAACAAAAATGCTATGACCCTCAAACTGCCTGATACTATCAGAGTTCATCCTACCTTCCACGTATCACTCCTGAAGCCTTATAAACATACTAGAATTAAGGATACTCTACTGCCTCCTCCTCCTCAGACATTGGATCCTGATGAGTATGAGGTTCATTCCATTCTCGATTCCCGATATCGTTCAGGGGTGTTACAGTATTTGTTTCGCTGGAAGAACTTCTCACCTGATGATGATACTTGGGAACCTGCTTCCAACTTCAATGCCCCTAGATTGCTTTCTGCTTTCCATCGCCGGTACCCTGATCATCCTAGACCTACAGCTGTGGAACAGCTTCCTTGAAGGGGGGGTCATGTCAGATACTCAGGTGCTATCCCTTTTTGGAAATTGGAGACTTCAATCCACTTTAAGAAGGTGGACAGCAACAACTATGTCCACAAAACCAGCTGCCACCACCAAAGATGGAAGAACAACATCCCTAAAGGACAACTCCTCAGGATGAGAAAAAATTGTTCGAATCTTTCCAAATGGGTAGAGCAGGCACAAATAATAAAATCTAAATTCCTTGATAGAGGATATGACGATGTCAGATACTCAGGTGCTATCCCTTTAAAATTCTCTGTTTTTCTCTGACATTCTGATTGGTGTATACTCCTTTAAGAACCACCTCCTTCCTTTTGCACATTGCTCAGTAATTTTCAGTTAGTAGCATAGCTGCTTCTGTACACCTGAGCTACCTACCACCAACTTTGTGTTTCTTCCGCTTGGAGTTCAAGCTCCTAAACTTCGCTAAAGACTTATAATCCCGATTACAGCTACAAGACCTAAAATCCTCAAGTTGAATTGGCAAGACACTTTCTAACTTATTATTTGCCACTGGGATTGCAACCTTAACATCCGATCTCTCACAAAACCGCAAGTACCGTTCTACTCTCACGAAGAGTTATTCAATCTCTACCTTCATAACTGCAGTTGTTTATACGTATTCACTTCTGACTGATAATAATAGTAAATCGTATATCAAACTGACTTACTTTCTTCCTCACAAATTAAATCAGCTGTTGTTTGAGACTCCTCCCAACTCTGACTTCCGAATCAGCCAAGCACTGGAAACCGAGCACAGTAAGACGCTGCAGGCTCACGGCCGCTCCTCTCATCCTCTCCTTGCAAAAGGTAACTCATGTAAATAATAAATCCGTGTGATACTAATCTGTTTCTCACTTTCTACTCTGTTAAATTTGAGAGAACCCTCTGCTTCTTATTTAAGGATTTCTAAAATTCAGAATAGGAAGTCTTTCGGCTAGATTACCAGTTTTTGTCGGTAAGGCTTGCGGGGCTAACGAGCCTTTTTTCCCCACCGCTCACTTAAGACAACGCTGGTATTACAGGTTTTTTTAAACCTGGCGTTAGCCGCAAAAAGGTGAGCGTAGAGCAAAATTTAGCTCCACATCTCACCTCAATAGCAGCGTTGCTTAAATCAGCGGTAAGCTGGCTAAACG